>VWZV01010479.1:586218-732445 GCA_013397155.1 Irena cyanogastra
AGAGGAGAAAGAAGCAGTTTCCTTGGTACCAATAAGTGAGGAGCTACGTTTTCCTTGCCAGATGGCTTATCTATCTTTCTATTAAAAGAAACAACTAACAAATCATCTTAGCAAGCCTTACAGATTGCTGCCTTCAACAAAATGATGTTCAGCAGAGAAGCATAATGCTTCAAGTGTCAGGTTGTTTGAAGTATTCCACTGTTAATTTTGTTCTAATTAGGTAATTTGTTAAAACAATAGTGAAATAATCCCAACAATTTCTTTATTTTTGTGAGAAACACACCAAAAATGCAGTGCTGTAGATACCAACGAGTACTTTGGTAAAGTTAACCTGCAGATGAAATGTCTTTGTTTACATACAAACCTCAACTGAGGACTGTGAAGCCTATTTCTACAAGTTAGAGTTTATAAACAAATTGTTGTTTAAATTAAATTGTTAAATCCAAAAAGAGGTGTTATGTGCTGTACTAGGTGGTTGCAGCTATCTACCTGTGTAGTTGATGTAAGCAAAAGTTACTAAACTCTTGCATCATTGTCCCAAGGATGTGAAAGATGTGAGAGATAATGCATAGGAGAGTGCAACATTTGCCTGTTACAAAGCGTGGTGAGTTTAATGGAAAGATTGTCATTAATGAGAATAGATTTTGGATCAGGCCTGAACATAGGAGACTGAGGGTGGTAGGCTTGGCTTGTGGCTGCATTTATTGGTCAGCCACAAGTGTGGGTGGGGCTCTGTCGTCATGTGCTAGTGGGACTTTGATTACATTTTTTCAAAAACTATCCTACTTATATTTTAATCCTACTGTCTGCAACTTTATGACTTTCCTCTCCATATAGATGTGTGATGATAGGCCACATCTTGGGTGAGATGGCATACTGTGCTAAGGAATGGGAGATACTGTGCTAAGGAATGGGAAATACTAGGGCTTTTGCAGCAGGTGTTGTGACACACGATCATCCTGCACTCCAGCTGCAGCTGGCATGTAGCGCTTGCCTGTCAGCCTGCATGGATGGTTGATCTCTCCACATCGTGCCTGAGCAAGAGCTGTCTGGCTGGGGATCCACAGCCCTGTGAGAAGGGACAGAAGCAAGAACCTTAAGTGTCATGTGCTGCTTGTCTTTGCCTCATTTAGATACAAACATTGTTCTGCTGCATAGTGCTGAATGGATGATAAAATTACCATGCACTACTGAAACCAGAGCAGGCTGGTGATAACTGCAAATGTTTTATGCCCAATAATGATATCATTGGGATCAGTTGACATAAACCAGTGGCATTATGACTCTTCTTTTATGAAGTTGTGTTGTAGTGTGCATAGCACGATACCTGAGTTTTAGCTATAGCATGGACTAATTCATTCTTCTTTGTGTTCTTACAGTAGACTGCAGGCTGTGGGTTAAAATAGAGGTATACTGAAGAGGTATTCAAGATATCTCAGTTAATGCATGCAGTCTGATCATGGCTGCTTGAATGCCCACATGCTGGTTTTCCCAGAGAATCTTGAAAAAGTAAATTGGCTTGCTTGAAGGTTTCATTTCCCAGATTTAGCAGTTCCTAAGGTGGCGACTATATAGGAGATGAAACACTCCAGTGAAAGTGGATGGGGAAGTCTGGTCATGTTCCCATGAAAAATTGAGCTGCACAGCCACCACAATATTTATCCTATTTTCCACTCATATGCTGCTTCCTTCCCTTAGTCAGTCCAGGTGTTTCTGTAGTCCTGTGGTGAACTGAATTGGAAAATTCCTTGTTTGTACTAATCACTACCTGAAAAAAGAAGAGAGGTGAGAGCTAACTTTGTCCTGGGTCAAATCATCACTTGTATTCATAGAAACCTGGGCTAGCATGGGGTTGGAAGCAGGCAGCTGGGGCTGGGAGGAGGGTTGAGCTTGCTCCTTNGTTGAATGAGAAAAATTGCACATAGAGAGATTAAGGAAAGGCCAGGAAAGAGGGAGAGAAAAAGAGCGGAACTCAGAGAGTGTGACTGAATGTGTTGCCTGGCAGGCTGCTGCTGGCTGTTAGGGAGACGGATGTTTCTCAACAGAAAAAGAAATGAGAGGAGGAGAAAGAAGAAGGATGTTTAGGATATCAGAGAACTGGGAGAGAAAAAAATGGTGTCTCTGGCAAGAGAAGAGGATGCTGGTTGCAGGCTTGAAGAACTAAGGAAGAGAAGTCCCTGAATGGAAGTGCCAGGACAGACAGCCAAATGGAGTGGATCAGGCACAGTTATCTTTAGTGCTCTTTGGCGTACATTGGATAGTGATGTTAGAGGCCTCAAATAACTTTGGAACTACTTTGAATTGTAGATTGAATAATTCACATGGCTTAAATAAAATTAAGTAGTATTAACTACCTGAAGTTCAAACAAGTTTACAGATTTTTTTCTCTCTTTCTCTCCCTGCTAGTACATTACATCAAAAATATATTTCTTGGGTACTTTTTTTTTCTCTTCAGAGACAATATATCTTCTGCTAATGCTGATTTTTTTTTCTTTTGTCTTCCAAAAAGAACACTTTTCCCTAAGTAGTTTTGTAACATTTGATTACTTTATTGGTGTCCTCTTAGTATATTTTTTAAACTGCCTCTATATTTAGGTGAGAGCAATAGAATCCCAGCAAGGAAGGAAATAACTCTCAGATCAAAGAAAGAAAATTGAGAGAGAATAAATTTGAATAACATCTGCAAAAATAACAGCAAGTAACAGATCACAACTGTCATTTTAACAGGAGACCATATATAGATATATAAAAAGAAAACAGTTGAAGTAGTGCATGAGATACAATTCTCTTCACTTCTGTGAGATTGTAAGGGGATATATCATGGAGGATGTCATCAAGTGGGAAAAGCAATAAATCTTTAAAAGAGAAAATAAAACCAACAATACTGTGTACTACTTCTGTTGGATTTGTAGTGAAATTAGATTGCTGACATGGGTGCCTAAGTTACTGCTCTAAGTTAAAATGTGTCAATGCTCTGGGCTATCTCACATCCAGGCCTTCCCAGATGTGTCCTGTTTTATTCCATCTGGAAAGTTTTGTCTGGTTGAAACAGGAGGACTTTTTACATTAACACAGGATATCCAGGCTAAAGAAGCCAGGGTGGAGTAATCACTTGGCCCATCCTGCTTAATGTGGCTACTGTAAATGTAGGCACTGGGATCACAGTGTGAAAAGTGTGATAAGGCAGGCGTACTGTCCAGGTGATCTAGGAAGGAGGTATCAATCTGATGTANGGTCAAATATGTTTGCAAAGTGACAAAGTGGGTGTCAGTGGGAAGCAGCGGCACCTGAATACGTGCCAGAGTTACTGGCAGTCATATTCTTTATATTGTAATCCTGTTTGTCACATTGAATCCTCTCCTATTTGTTACACAGATCAATGTGCTAATGTTATGAAGTGTTTTATTAGCTTGAATTTAAAAAAAGCTGTTATGAATTATTAGAGTCTGTAGGACCAGGTCTTAAAAGTCATGGTTCTGCCTGTAATGAGACAGGCAGAGCTGCTGACTTTGACAGACATATATATATATATATATATATATATATATATATATTTATATATATATATGTGTGAATGAGTTACAGCTGCTGGACATAAGTGGTGTTGAATGAGAAAAATTGCACATAGAGAGATTAAGGAAAGGCCAGGAAAGAGGGAGAGAAAAAGAGCGGAACTCAGAGAGTGTGACTGAATGTGTTGCCTGGCAGGCTGCTGCTGGCTGTTAGGGAGACGGATGTTTCTCAACAGAAAAAGAAATGAGAGGAGGAGAAAGAAGAAGGATGTTTAGGATATCAGAGAACTGGGAGAGAAAAAAATGGTGTCTCTGGCAAGAGAAGAGGATGCTGGTTGCAGGCTTGAAGAACTAAGGAAGAGAAGTCCCTGAATGGAAGTGCCAGGACAGACAGCCAAATGGAGTGGATCAGGCACAGTTATCTTTAGTGCTCTTTGGCGTACATTGGATAGTGATGTTAGAGGCCTCAAATAACTTTGGAACTACTTTGAATTGTAGATTGAATAATTCACATGGCTTAAATAAAATTAAGTAGTATTAACTACCTGAAGTTCAAACAAGTTTACAGATTTTTTTCTCTCTTTCTCTCCCTGCTAGTACATTACATCAAAAATATATTTCTTGGGTACTTTTTTTTTCTCTTCAGAGACAATATATCTTCTGCTAATGCTGATTTTTTTTTCTTTTGTCTTCCAAAAAGAACACTTTTCCCTAAGTAGTTTTGTAACATTTGATTACTTTATTGGTGTCCTCTTAGTATATTTTTTAAACTGCCTCTATATTTAGGTGAGAGCAATAGAATCCCAGCAAGGAAGGAAATAACTCTCAGATCAAAGAAAGAAAATTGAGAGAGAATAAGTTTGAATAACATCTGCAAAAATAACAGCAAGTAACAGATCACAACTGTCATTTTAACAGGAGACCATATATAGATATATAAAAAGAAAACAGTTGAAGTAGTGCATGAGATACAATTCTCTTCACTTCTGTGAGATTGTAAGGGGATATATCATGGAGGATGTCATCAAGTGGGAAAAGCAATAAATCTTTAAAAGAGAAAATAAAACCAACAATACTGTGTACTACTTCTGTTGGATTTGTAGTGAAATTAGATTGCTGACATGGGTGCCTAAGTTACTGCTCTAAGTTAAAATGTGTCAATGCTCTGGGCTATCTCACATCCAGGCCTTCCCAGATGTGTCCTGTTTTATTCCATCTGGAAAGTTTTGTCTGGTTGAAACAGGAGGACTTTTTACATTAACACAGGATATCCAGGCTAAAGAAGCCAGGGTGGAGTAATCACTTGGCCCATCCTGCTTAATGTGGCTACTGTAAATGTAGGCACTGGGATCACAGTGTGAAAAGTGTGATAAGGCAGGCGTACTGTCCAGGTGATCTAGGAAGGAGGTATCAATCTGATGTATTGATTTTATCTGCCACATTACTTACTTAGTGCATACAAAGTGAATCCACCTCTTCCTGGAAATACTAGGCTCCCTACCTGTTGGCTGCTTCAGAAAACGCCTGGGAGATTCCCCAAAAAGATACATTGCAATCCTAATTTAGAACAACTTCATTTGAGTTATATCCACACTGACAGACATGGCTTATTTATGTCTGATTAAATAAGTGTATAGTTGGGCTCATCTTTGAGTAAGAGTGGTGTTCCATAAGAAAATCAGACAGAATAATGATATCTTGAGAAAATCACTAGCATTTTGGGGACTCTCCTAGCACATCTCATTGCTTTATTCAAAATTTCTTTGAACTCTGGAAGAATTATTGGGTAGTTTAGAGAGGACTCTTTCTATGTGCTGTCATGGACCTGACAGGAAGGGGCAGCTCTCTTAAAGAACTATGAGAAATCCTGAGTGAAGGAGGTGGCAGCTGCCTAAGGCAAAGCCCCTCATTTTCACTGCCATCAACAGCCATGTCTTGGTCTGGCAGTGCTGTTTCGATAATCAGGGTCACAGAGTTTGTATCATGTTGTGGATGGGCAGCAGGATGGCTGCCCAAGTGGGAATTTATTTGTGTTTTTTTTAAGAGCCATGACTTCTCCCATCAGCATCATATGATGCCAGACAGACAAACACATTCACAGCCAGTATTGCACACATGGAAATGTAGTCATGGTTGATAGCTTTGAATTCCTTATTTTGGTCTCTCCTTTCTTGTGTGCTGTCTGCTCCACTCATCAGTAAGAGAGTTCCTTATATGTGTCTTTTCCTTGTTACTCTTGAAATTTTTCCTTGAATTTCTTTTTTTCTGCCATGCTTATGAAACTGATACTGATTCTTATTTACTAATTAATCATTCTTTCTTGAAAGATTTCTTTAAGAGTCATTTGTTCTATGTCTGTATGGAAAAAATTGGAGAGTCTATTCTTTGTATGCAGTCATATCCTGTATATCATATACGTGATTCAAGTTATTCATGCAAGGACAAGACAGGTTACACCAAAAGCAAAATATTGTATCTGCCTGAAGTTAGTGATGATGAGGAGGAGTTTCTTGCACGTGTCCGTGTTTTTTAAGCTCCCTGTGCAAAGCCACACATAGGTTCTTTACTCACTTTTTCTTCTTTATAAATCAGAATTATGCTCAAAGAATACTTATTAAAATGCATTCAAGTTAATTGTATTTTGTTGAGCTGCATTTGGTAGCAGAATAGACAGTGTTCTGTCAGCCTCCCAGAATTCTCAGAGTTAAAATATTGATACTGAGAGACAGGAACCCTGACAAGGTAAACTGTCATGTAATGAAATCATCTTTTTGTTTTTTCACTTTACTCTGAAAGTAGCTGAAGCAGTTTCAGAAATTCAGCATTGCTTTTCCTTGAGCTTTTGAAGTAGGACATCTGGGTTTTATTATGTAGTGATTTTACCACAGGAAGCCTTCATGCATTAGGATACTAAACCTATCATGTATTTTTTTTAAATTTTGCACAAAAAATTATTTGTAGGTCCAAATATCTTTGCCTTACCCAAAATGTAAAGCTGCATTGTGGCTTATTTAGTTATACTATAAGCAAACACGTTTGTTATAAATATTTTAATTTGGTAGTTCAGAGCACATTTTGTATTAGTGTTAGGTTTGGGGTTTTTTTGCAATAATGCATTTCTTGTTTGAGACCAGATTATTCTTAATTAGTTATTTGCTTTTGTTTTGACAAACCAAAAGTTGGCCAAGAAGTGGAACATTCTTCATATCATATTATACTGATCCAAGACCTTCTGAGAGTTCAATGTTAATTTAGTAGCTTACATCGTTTTGCCTAAGAAGGTAGCTTATCTTTTCGTGCCTTGCTTTATTCCCAGTGCCCTGTTTGCTCCTCAGGAGTAAAAAGCACAGTGAAATTTGCAGTATTTCCTGATGTTTATCAAGAGTTATTTTCTTTAAAATGGCAGCACCTAGTTGATAGCAGCAGTTGACTCAGCTCACAGTGAAAGTATGTGATCTTTATCATGAAAACCTTTCTGACTGACCAAGGACCAACATTATTGGTTTCCCCGTGCCCTTTATGTCCATTTGGAAGCTGAAGGTGCTGATTTGATGCAAAGGTAGCTCCTTGTTTTCATACCCTAGAAACAGTGTGTAGCGAGGAAAAATGCTCTCACAGTTCATGAGCAAACTTGCATTTGTGTGATTAATTTGCCCTACTTCAGCAGAATCATGTTTTTGTTGCAGTTTCCCCTCTTTGACAGTCACAGTGTTTGACTAGGCTGCTGCATCTTCTGAACACACCTGGTTTTGTGCTGTTTTGTAGTTTCTGCTTTACTTTTGTGCTTCCCAGGAATGGGGAATGTGGTGATGTGGTTGTGGACTGAGCAGCAGCAGCAGGGTGGGCTGCTGCTCCCTGTGGGCAGGGGAGCCAGGAGGCATGAGACCACCGACAGGGTGGGGAGGTGGGCAGGACATGTACCCTCCAGCGAGTCCAGGTGGCCACTAAGGGCAACCACAGCCCTGGAGGGCAGGGCAGGGCCATGGGGATGGAGACAGGCAGAGGCCAGGCTGGGGTATTTGCCCACAGGTGGAGGAGGTCAGGGTAGCCTGGCACAGGCATGGCTGACCGCAGCTCAGGTCAGCACTGAGGCCCAGCACTCAGCCCGAGCTCCCAGGCTGCTGGCAGACCGGGGGAAGCCCCACTTCTCTCAGCCCTTTTCCCACACAGCTCATTTCACAGCGCTCTGGGAGCACAGCTGTACCCGGAGCTGGCCCTGCGCCCGCTGAGCACACCCGGGGCTCCCCGGGGTGGGATGGGGGAGCGAGCCTGAGGCACAGGCAGCCAGCAGGTCCTGGCGCAGCCAGCTGGCTGCAGGGAGGCCAGGAAGCTGGAAAAGCCGATGTGTAAGTTTAAAATTTGTGGCAATTTTATGGAAATCAGCATGTTTTAGGAGGGCTGGAACAGAATTTAAAAATTGACCAGAGCCTTCTATATTAATTGAAAGGGCAGCATCATTTGGCATAACTCTTCAGGAATAGTTCCTCAACAGGGGACTTTTTCTCAAGAAGACCCCCTGATTTTCAATATAAATTTACTAAGATATTCTATTTTTACTTGAGAAACATGAGATCAGAAGAACATTTAGATCGTATCAGTTACCAAGGATGCACGCTTACTGGGATATTTCAGGCGTCTTATTTATTTATAAATGATCCCGACCTTTATTTTGAAGTAGCTTTCTGAAGTTAGCAAGTAAAGATCATTCAGATAAATAGGGCTTGGCTTATTTTTGGCAGGTCCTAGCTGCAGATCCTACCCACACCTCTTCTGACTGTTGGATGATGCAGCCAAATAATAAATCCTTTATTCCAAGCATACTTTTCCTTTATAGTTGACCAGTTATTTCTGACCAAAATTACATGAATATATATAATACAGAAAAGTAATCCTGGCCAAAGTGAAATATTTTGGGTACAGCACATTTATTTTGTTCTGCAGTTGGAGTTTTTTGGGGTTGTGGTGGGTTTTTTTTTGTTGTCTTCTAGTTTATGTCATTACAAAACAACTAACTGCCTCGGCTTTAAGCCTTGTCATAAAGCACAGCTCTGAGCTCATGAGTTTTTACATCCGATGGAATTCCAGGACCTTGCGTACCTGCCAGGGGTGCCTGAGCAGTGTGGCTGCCCTTCTGTCCATCCTGCAGCTCCTGGCTCAACACAGAGCTGACCCTCTTGGTGCGCATCCCAGCCTCCTGTGGAAACGCAGGCTTGGAAACAAACCTGTTGTTCATCGGAGATAAAAAGAAGGAAAACAGCCATCCGTACAAATTGTCAATTCTCTGCCTGTACCACATGGGTCTCCGTGGTCAGGTCCTGCCCCTGCTTGCTGTGCCTTGCAGCTATGGGGAGCAGAATCATTTTCCAAGGTAGGGACAGGAAACTGGAAAAGCTTTGCAGGCTTTCCCTGTCCCGCTTGTGTGTGTCTTGCTGTCAGCAGAGTGTTGGCTTCTGCTGCTCCATCTGTGCAGTCCCCGGGCATGCTGCATATGGGTGAGGAAAGGCATTCCCACATTGAAGCTGCAGCCTCACTGACCCCGTGTAATTGATGTTCAGACACCTGGTCTGAGTCTCACGGCATCCTGGACACGTGTACCGAGACCCCAGGGTGCAATTCCGGGAGGAGAGCGGGGCTGCTGACGAGGGCTGCCGGAGTGTCCTGGGCTGAGCCTCGGCAAAGGGAGTGGGCAGAAAGGAATGCCGCTCCCGCGCAGGGCTGGGAATAGCCGCTGGGGCCACGGAGCATGGGAAGCCTGCATATGTCCCCAAGCCAGCCAGCAGCCAGAGAAACAGTCTGCTGGAAACCGCCCAAACGTCTCTGCATGAAACTTAGAAGATCTTAAGTGACTGGCTGGAAGAAGGAAGTGAATGGGGAAATGTAAGCATTTTCCTTGCAGTCTGGGGCTGAGGCTACATTTCCACCAGGTGCTTTGAGGGTTTGTGGTAAGAATAGGTGGGAAGAAGTCGGTGTGAAGTTGTCCAAATCTTCTGTCCTCAGTACGTGCCCACGAGGTAGCCAGCACATCTGTTATCTCTTAACTCATTAAGGCATAGAGGCTGCTTCCTCTCTGGCTATGTCCCTTACAGTAAACCACAGAGTCCCAGGTGTATTCTCTGCCTTGTGGTCAGTTGGCACAGTCCATCTATGTCCATAACAGAAATAGACTCCTTAGTTTCCAGAGCAGGGTGGCCCCTTAGAGACTGCCTCTGTTCCTTACGTTATGCTGACTCCTGCACCATGGGCAAAACTGTCTTTGCAAGCAAAGCAAGCAAAAGCTTCTTAGCCCAAACTGCAGGCATTCATTAGGCTGTTCTCACAGCTAAATGGTACAGATGGTCAAGCTGTGGGGCACAGGGCTCCTAAATACATTATTATGGACATGGAGCATGTGTGCCTCAGACTGACATTGACTGGCTGGAAATCAGGGCCCACTTTCATTTCTCACATGCATCATTGTATTGGGGAGTTTTACCAGAGCAAGAATGGAATAAAAGAACTGAGCAACACTGTCACCCATTAGAATAGGAAATTTGTGCCAAGGATGACACAAACCCTTCCTGATAGTTTTGTTCTAAGCTTTATATGATGATTCATGGCATTTTCATGCCCTATCTGTTGATATTTTGCTTCATATAAGCAAAATAAAGGACAAAAAAAAAGCATATAAGAAGCTGTGAATGGCAACAGGTCACAAGTCAAATTGCAGAAGCAGAGGTATCAAAAAACTATTTATTCATCCTCTGTGTCATGCCTAAATATTAGGGAAAGTAGTCTTTCCCAACAAAAGGAAAGTGACTAGAATATGTAGCAATTGGCTACATGCTTGTTTTCTGGTGGCTTATGTCAAACATCCCAACTGCACCTTAATTTGTTCTGGAGTGTCAGTGCGTCTTCACCAACTGTCCCACTCTCCAGAGAGCTTTTCCAGGGAATAGGTGAGGGGCATGGCAAAAATGTGCTCTTCTATCTTGTAGTTTTAGAATACAGTCAAGGATAGGTGAGTAGTAGATAGGAAAGGTTTTAATTGTCCTTATTGATGTGAACTGGGGTTTGCCAGTTGTCAGTCACACAATCCCAGCTTCCAGTCTAGGTTTCTTTCTTACTTTTCTATTCCACTTCTTTCCTATGGCAAGGGGTTTTTATTGCTTTGTGAATCACAGCCTTGCTGCCTTAGCTATTAGGCTATTAATTCTGCCTTTAAAAAAAAAAAGTCTACTATAAGACCATCTGTTTAGCTTTTGCCTTGGTCTTAAGAGAATAAGGAGAGAACTTTGTGAGACTCCATCCCTTCAGTGGTCTAGGGACTAAAAGGATCAGTACCCCTTTCTTTTGAGTAAACAGACTTAGACTCAAAAAGAGTGAAATATGGTACTGTTTTTACACATTAAACCATCTGTATCTGAATCTCTTTTAAGAAATAATTATTTAAATAAACTGTGTGGTTGATGGACTGGGAAAAATCCAGGGAAAAAAATAATTTTACTCATTAACATTTATTTCCTTTTATGAATTTATGTCATCAAATTGAGATCCAAACATCTTATATCATCCATGATCTGCCCAACACTGACCTGATTATGTTTCTGTGTGAGAGGGGAAACTTTAAAGTTTCCTTGTTGTTACTTGCTCATAATAATTGGTTTTGTGTCTTCAAGGGGATAATATAGTAGCCATTCTTGAAGAAAATGTTACCTCTGCTTTTACAACTCTAACCTCTTGCTTGATGTTCGTATTGTCCCTTAGGGACACAGTATCACACAGAGTCACAAATGAGTAGATGGGTGATTAGTAAGGCAGCTTGAGGCTGTATCATAAATCACGTTGAAGATTGGGACTGTATTCTTGAATTTGTCTGAGTAACGAATCCTGTGAGCCCTACAGCAACATGCTTGCATGATCCTGCACTGCTTCATGCTTTGAACCAACTGGTCTGTTCTTTTTTTCCCAAGGAAAAACATACAGCAGTTACTGTGAGCAAATCACAGGCAGCCAGAAACATCATACTGGCATGTTGGGAGCTCTGTGTATAGAATCCAGTTTCCATGAGATGGATTCCATGAGGCTTGTCAGCTGCAGTGGAGCTATACCGTCTCAAATTAGGGATGATGTAATTTTTTGCTACTTCTTCAAGGTATTTAATTTTCATTCAACATGATTTCCATGTTAGTCATGTATCATTCACTGTCTTCAATAAAGTCAGTAACATGTGTAAACAAGGAGAGAGGAACTGAAGTACAGTCATCATACATTATAAATGAGGGAGAGACTGAGATCCGCCCTGGACACGTGTTCTTACACTTGAGGCTACTGGTCTTTCATTAGGCTCTAAAAAGAATGTTCCATTAAGACAAGGACACATAACTTCATAGAATAGCATAATTAATTTCAGGAGATTAAAACTCATCCTCCTCAGAAAAAAAAAGGGATATAAAAATGCACTTGCCAAGTAGTTTCACTGCTTACCCTGCAGACACAGTCCGTGGAGAGATTGCAGTGCTGCATGCAGATAATGGGCAACCCCATCTGACTGTGCAGAAACTTCACAAACCTATTTATGTACATACAGAAAAAACAGGATTTTTTTTATTTAACAAAGGGACAGGCACTGTCCTAAAATTCTTTGACTGTCATCTAAAGATCCTCCAATGTTTGCAGCATTTCTGTAAATATAAATTTAGTCTTTTCTTTGAGGAAAGTCGTATTCCTCAGTAGCTAAGAAGCCAAGCCTTGGGCCATACTTTGTCTTTTTGCCATCAGATTGATCTGAAGTTGTTTCAGCTGCAGAAATCTTGCTGTTTAATCTCAGAAATCCTGCTGTATCTTGTACTTCCAAGTTTGTCTACTGTCAAAAGTGGGTAGTTTTCCTAAGAAAGGATATGGGAAAATGGTGAATTAAAATAAAACTGCAAGGTTGTTGCTTGCTTTTTTTTTTTCCTTTTGGGTAAAAGACTAAATCAGTTTTGCCATAGCTTCAAGAAATTTCCTTTTTTTCTGGCACTTCACAACTAAATTTTAGATAATTTTAGGTAGTCTGGTTAGCCTTTGCAGAGAGGCTTTTCAGCAGTTAGTCGTTTCAGCTGTCCCCTCATCTTTCAAATGAGGAACAAACACAAAAGCTGTGTTCCAGAGCTCAAGCAGGAAAGACTTCTGACCTTTTGATCTGATGATCTGTTCCCAAAATCTCTGCATGTCCAAAAGCAGCAAGACACATACCAGAAGGCTTGGAGAGTTGAGGCAAGGGGAAGCTCCAGCATTTCACAAACAGAAGAAGGGAGCAGCTCCCTGAGGAGCCCAGCTGCAGCACAGAGTTCACGACCAAGGCTGTGAGGGACCTGGAAATGGGGTTTGCTGTGAACTCCTGTGTACAGTACTGCTCACACTGTGTACAGACAGTACAGCTCTCCTTCAAGCATGAGCATCAGGCTGCCCATCAGTCTCCACAGGAGCAGAGCTGCACAGACTCTCTTAAAAACTGTCAGCCTTCCAGCAGCTAAAAGAGGCCTGGAAGAGAGATGAACTCAGACTTTACCAGGACATGTAGTGATAGGACAACGGGGAATGGCTTTAAACTGAAAGAGGTTGGGTATAGATTAGATATTACGAAGAAATCCTTTACTGTGATGGTGATGAGGCACTTGAATAGGTTGACCAGAGCAATTTTTGAAGCTCCATTCCTGGAAGTCAACAAGACGAGGTTGAATGGGTCTTTGAGAAACCTGCTCCAGTGGAAGGTGTCTCTGCCCATGGCAGGGATGTTGGAACTAGATGATCTTTAAGGTCCCTTCCAACCCAAGCCATTCTATGAAAACATAACCCCAAGGTGAGATCCATGGTTGACTAATTAGGGAGCATGAGCAAGCCAGGACTTGCTGTCTGTCCTTCCCTGTGGTTTTGGCCTTACTGCAGTCGTGGTGCAGGTTAATCACAGAATCAATGAAGTTGGAAAAGACCTCTGAGCTCATTGAGTCCAACCTGTGACCAAACACCACCTTGTCAACTAGACCATGGCACTAAGTGCCACATCCAGTCTTTCCTTAAACACCTCCAGGAACAGTGATTCCACCTCCTCCCTGGGCAGCCCATTCCAATGTATCATCAACTTTTCTGTGAAGAGCTTCTTTCTAATGTCCAACCTAATAATCCTCTGGCCCAGTTACTCGTTTCTGGGAGAAAAGGTCGGCCCCGCCTGGCTACAGCCTCCTTTCATGTGGTTGTAGAGAGTGATAAGGCCCTTGCTGAGCCTTTTCTTCTCCAGGCTGAACAACTCCAGCTCCCTCAGCTGCTCCTCATAGGACTTGTGCTCCAGCCCCTTCACCAGCCATGTTGCCCTTCTCTGGACACGCTCCAGTACCTTCAAGGTCCTTCCTGAATAGAGGAGCCCACAACTGGACACAAGACTCAAGGTGTCACCAGTGCTGAGTACAGGGGGACAGTCACTGGCCCTGCTGGGCACACTATTGCTGAGACAGGCCAGGCTTCCACTGTCCTTCTTGTCCACGTGGGGACACACCAGCTCATGTTCATTGGGCTGTTGACCATCGCCCCCAGGTCCTTTTCCTCTGGGCTGCTTTCCAACCACACTGCCCTCAGTCTGTAGCTCTGTCTGGGGTTGCTGTGACCAAAGTGCAGAACCCGGCCCTTCTTCTTGTTGAACCTCATGCTGTTGGGCTCAGCCCATTGATCCAGCACATCCAGGTCCCTCTGCAGAACCTTCCTACCCTCCAGCAGATCAACACTCCCACCCAACTTGGTGTTATCCTCAAATCTGCTAATTTGTGAGTTATGCCCCAATCCACATGATGCAGAAGGTGTGTGTTACCTGGCCCAGCACACAGGGGAGAGGGAACTCATTCTCCCTGTTGATCTATAAGCAGGTTAACCATTTTCTCCTCCTCAGCATTCAGTACACACATCCTTGCTGCAGCTGCATTATATTAACTGTAACATCTCTAGCTTTGAAAATAACAGAGAAAGAAATGTATGCCTTGCCACCACTGCAGGTTACTCAGCTGGCTACATCACTAATATGAGAGTTACTTTCAGCAAGCTGTGTGTTTCTGCAGCAAGAACTTTCCTAATGAAGTCCTCTAGTAGATTTTACAAATGCACTGAGACTTACACTGTTCAGGCCAAATACAGTACCCAAGGCAGCTCACTTGAAACTCATTTTCTAAATCTCTGTGCTGTATTGCTATGTGCTGCATTGCTATGTGCTGCATTAAACATGCCCCAAAAGGTCACATTTCCAAACAGTATATTGAGCATGATTTGTAAAGGATTAGTGGTGTGGGATCTCAGGATATCATTGCATGGATTCTGTCTAATTATTAAGGCCATGTGACCAGTTGCTTTGAGTCTAAATAATTAAAGCTGAAAAACACAATACTTCCCTGGCTCCACT
This sequence comes from Irena cyanogastra, assembly GCA_013397155.1. Classification (NCBI taxonomy): domain Eukaryota; kingdom Metazoa; phylum Chordata; class Aves; order Passeriformes; family Irenidae; genus Irena; species Irena cyanogastra. The sequence goes on from VWZV01010479.1 coordinate 601,132, forward strand.
GTTTTTTAATAATTAACTACAGTGTTATGAGAGCCATTTTGTGCCACCAGCTTTTAAGCAGAACAGCATGATGTGTTCAACAGAAAATTCTGATTTTAGTGTGTGCTATCAAATGGTCTAATGTTTTCAGTCAGGTTTTAAAGTGCAACATGTTTGTAGAAATCCCCTTTAAATCAGTGGGTTTAAGCACACTTTGGGTCAGACTGTAAGCATTTGACCTTTTCTGTTAGTTGCTACAGGATGCAACAGAACACAATAGGATTGACTGGATTTAGTTTTCAGGGTAACAATTAATAGAAATTCTTCCAATGTGTGCTGACAGTGAGATTTCACGTTAATCGTTACTGAAGTTCTGCTTTTCAAGCCTCCCTCAGGTACTAATGAGTGACTTAACATCACATACATCTTTTGGCTTTCCTAGTTTTGTAGCTGTATGTCCTATATATGTCCTATCTCTCTGTCTGTGCTGACAAACATATTCCCTCCTTAAAGGAGGTTCAAGTTTTAATTTCTAAGAACCAGAAGTTGAAAACAGAGTCCTGGAAAAGTGAGTCAGAGTATGTCCCCAGACTGGTCACCTACATTTCTTATCAACCAATGAAGTTATATCTGGGGTGAAGTTATTCAAGTGTGTTATTCAAGAGTGTCCTATGACACCCTCCCCGCTATGTTACACTTGTGTGAGATCTACAGCACTAGCTGTAAGTCTTTCATCTCTCATCTGTAGTCCTTGCTTATCATCAGCTGAAAGTACAGGCTCAGTTTGATAGAGAACACTTGATTCATATGGCATATTCGTGTAAAGAAATACATATACTTAATATGTATTATGAATATATAAAGCAAGACTGATATTTATAAAGTAGGCTGAGAGAATTTCCTGAGTTTAATTCATGTTTGAATTACAGTGCCAGTTTTGGAGAAACTTCCCATCTGTATTTTTTGTGTTTTAAGTGCCGAAGAGCTTACCACAGCCCCTACTAAATTTTTCCATTAGTTGATTACTCTTAGAGCAAACACAGATTGATGTAACCACATTGATCTAGCTTTAAAATCAGTCTCTGAGCTTTTGTTTTACCTTTGCAAGGTAGATGAAAGAGCTCAATGTTACAAGTTTACTAGTTTCATTATGTCATTATATAGGTACTTTATTTATATAAATTAACATTGTTTTTAAATCACAGCCAATTAAGGAAAAATAATATTTCCTTTCTCATTTCTTGCATACCTTCCATAAAACCCATAGACCAGGTTATCCTGTCACTGATGCTGTGCAATTCCCCTATGGATAGTTATTGGATTTTGCAGATAAAACTGAAAGGAAAGTGTGGCCCTTTATGTATGTTGGCAGGCAAGGAGCATCAGAAGCATTTTTGCCTTCGGGATAATTGCAAAATCGTTTCCTTTTCTTTTTGTCATCCACCCATGATGCCATCTAATTTGATGTTCCTTGGCTGCTAGATGTTAGCCTCATTAACCTCACTTGATAGAGTGTTCCAACATTTATGATTCTCATGTGAAAAATGCTTCCTGACGGCTGGAATTTGTTTTTCTTTAATTTCTACCTTTGCCCTCTTGTCCTATTATGCATACTAGGCTGAAAATAGTAACTTGAGATTGGTGTGCCTACTTCTTACAGTGTAATGAATTCCAGTTAATGCACTTGCTTTTTCTTCCTCTTAAGATAGTCATGGTGATTTAAAATTATTTAACAACAATCCTACTTATTTTCACTTAGGTCTCTTATGTTTTTACATTTATTAATAATTCTTCTGTCAAAGGAGAGGAGGAAATCCAGATGTGTATCATTCATCACTTGGCCTATTTCCACAAATATGATATTACCCTGATGTTAACTTTATTGTCTTACTTGGCATGTGGAGTAGGCCAATGCAATATTCCTGTGGGCAGGAAGAATTGACATTTGTAAGGTTAAAATTTCATCAGTCAATGCAATTTCACTCTACATAGTGGCAAAATCCCAGTTCTTAAATCTGCGTGCATTTCAGCTAGCTGTGATGATCTTTGTCAAATTTGCAGTGGTGGAAAGTGGGAATTTAATCCCTGTTCACAGATAAAAGGGTTTTTTTCCGCGTTTTGGGGTCATACAGAGATTCTTGCATCCTTGCATTCTACACTGGTAGCAACAGATCTTCCCATCCAGCACAGGTCATCATTAAAAGCACTGTCACAAAGGCAGTTTATTTATATTGCATTTCTTTAAAATTCCGACATTATTAAAAAGTTGAATATAGGTCTCTTAAGGGCTACAAATTAGGATTGGTCTATAATGCAGCATCTTTTCTTTGTATGGATGCAGATTCATTTGAAATTTTGGGCAATTTTGGGACAGAGTGCATTGTATTCCAGGAAGCCTGTAAGGTAATACAAGACTAATCAGAAAGGCTACCACACTGTTTCAATTAGCTTAGAGATTATGTTAAGTCCTTTAAGTTCAGCTGGTCTGGAGCTTGGTAGCTTTTCTCTTTTCTTTCTATTGTTTACTTTGTTGTTTCCTAATACAGGCTTCACAGGGTGAAGGGAGAAACGAGCTGTGACACTTGATACCTAGGGAAAAAAGGTCATTCCACTGACAAGAGAATTGTTTACAATTGTTTACAAACAATTCTCCCCAGTCAGACGTTTTAATTAAGTTTATAAAGGATGAATAGAAAGAGGAGATTGTATGTTACCTAACTGGGGTGTTAGGGATGAAATAATGCAAAGAAACATTCATAGTGTACTTAGAAAGTGCAGCTGTTCTTGGCCTGAAAGGATGAAATTGTGGTTACCATTCACTGGCAAGTATTATGTTGTAAAGTTCATCTCTGGGTACAATTGCTTTTAGGGCTGTTTCCACTTTTGAGTTTAAAATTTTCCAAATCAAGAGTTTGTTTGATGGTCTCTGTCTGATAAGAATATCAGGCAACTTAGTATTCTCATCTTTGAAAATTGTTATTTCAGCATATATTGAAACGTACACACCTTCGTCTGAACTCATGAAGAAGCACACAGTAAAGGCAACTTTGGCTTTAGTGGCTATTAAAAGCCTATTCAAAAGTGTCCACCTTTTGGCTCAGGTCTTATTTTTTGTATAGAGCAAGTATTTTCTGAAAGGTTATCTTGCCTTGGACAAAGTTGGTGGATTAATCAAACTGGAAGTTCAGCCTATCTGTACAATCTTGTGTAACGTATGTCATTCATCCTACATGGAAAAAAATAATCCCTTCTGTGAATTTCTTTAATTATATTCTAAAGACTCAACTAAATTTGTTTTCAAAGTCTCCTTTTAGGGAAAGAAGCTGGGGTTCTTTCAGCTAATTAAAAAATACTGTGCAGATAGATAACTCCAAATTTCTTCTTTTGCAAAAATAACCAGAGGTCATACTTTTGCTGGAAAGAAGATTATGCTACCAAAGCTAAGCATTTACTGAGTCAACCATTCCAATGCCAGGTTCTTCTGGGAGGTATCCTAAGAAACAGAAGCCTTCCCTGAAGTACTATAAATTCAGTGATGATGAAATAATAATAGCGTCTTCTGGAAGCTCAGTTTTAGAAACTTATTTCACACTTAGGACAGTAAAATACATCTTCTCAAGTAAATTGAGACTTCATCAGGCATGCATTTCTGCCTCCTTGCATTTCTTTTCATGCTTCTGAATGCATGCCACACATCCATCACTCCTTTTGCTAGCTGTTAATCCAAAAATTTCTCCACATTGTCAGGAAAAAAATAAACTCTACACCTGAAAATCTTGTTGCCTTCTTGTTGATATAAGTTGTTGACTTCATAAACTCATTAATGCAAGCTTTTCCCCTTCGTAATAGTCCAAGTATTGCGGAGAGTAAATGTGCAGTGTGAGATGCTTCAGAGAAGTCAGGTTTCAGAAGGGCTTGGCTTCCCTTCACCCTGGTTAGCTGGACAGACTCTGCAGTAGGTCTGGGCTGGCTGTGGGGGACGAGGTGCCTGCCAGGCACAGCTGAGCCTGTTCATGGTGGATGGGTGTCTAGACAGGCACAGCAGGACCTGCTTCACCTCTGAAGATGTCTCTGTCTCTTCCTTGGTTGCATAGTCAGCAGTCAGTGTCAAACAGAGGCTTCTGAGATGTTTCAGCAGCACACCTCATCTTCCAGCTATCCATAGCCTTTTGTCATTTAGAAAACACTGCTGGCTTGTGCATGGTAACATGGGCTCAAGGCTTTGCCTCTGAGCATATTAAATCCCCAGGCACTTATTTATGGCTCTGGGGCTTTTGTTTGTCATGACCCTGCAGGGCGCAGCTTAGCTGTGTTTCATTGCAACCACATGCCCATAACAGAGGGATCTGCCTTCTCAAATCATCCTCGGGGCAAGCCCACGGGGGAAGGCTGCTGCTGGCAGGGATCAGCATCTGCCACAGCCTCTGCTGAGGAAGCTTTGCCTGATGCCAGGGGACAGGGAGATAGGGGTTCCCTAAGAGATATGACACCCCTGCTCTGCTCTGCACTGCACAGCACAGTGATCCACGGTCAAGTGTAGGAGGGAGCATGCTTGCTGAAGTGAAGTGCACTGTGTGTTTGCTACCTGGCTCAGCATCCCAGTCAGCAGGGAAGTGCCTCTGCACAAAGGAACACTTGGGAGGATAAGTACAGTGTGGTTCTTTTAATAATTTTTAAGCCTGAGTGGGTCTCAACGTAGTGGGGTTTTGGTAAAGAAAGATCAGGACACAGGAAGATGAAAGAAATCTAGTAAAAAAAAAAACAGTGAGAAAATGAATTATAAAAAAGCAGCAACAGAAGGAATAATAGTGCTTTGTTTATTCTTTCCCTTTTAGCTTTGTGGGCATATAATAGATTTCCACTTCTTGCTCCTACTTTCTATTTTCTCTACCACCCACAGTGTCCTTTCATTGCCTCTCCAAAGAGGCCCAAGAGTGCAGCCACCCTGCACAGACTAACCTGGACTCAAAGGGCAGCGTGATGTTGTAGCCTGAAGCCAGTTGCTATTTGTATAGCAACATGACATTGCAGGAAAAGAGTTCAGTCATGCTCAATTTTGCTTCTGGTATTGCAAAAGCAGTACATCAATGATGGAGTTGTGCAGATTGGATGGAACTAATTATATTAAGTTGTTCTATTAGAACTTGTAAGAGTGTTGCATGCAGAAGGGCAGGCTTTTTTGGCAAGAAGTTGATTTATATGAGGCTTCATGGAGCATTTATTTTTTATCCCTATGAGTTCAGGTCACCTTCTTCCATGAGAAAAACAAGAAAAGGAAATCTTTACCAAATTTCCTGTAGAATTTCCTCCCCCTTTCTTCAGGCATTTTCCTTTCTCAGCCTGGAAGAAACCAGCTGCACAGGTGGCATGAAATGTGCAGAGAACCCAATTTCATCTTCTTCCCTGACTGACTGTGTTCTCTGTGACTACCTTTAGTAGATTAATTAAGAAAAATCTTAGAAGCATTAAGGTTGAAAAAAACCTTTTAAGATAATCAAGTCCTACTGCCCACCTAGCACTATCACCATGTTCACCATTAAACCATGTCCTCCTCTGTAGGATGAAAGGTTTTCGTCTTAAAGGTCTGACTCCAGCCTTTCACTCTTAATTTCCAGCTGGATGAGAGGCAATTCCTTTCCCCAGATATTGTAATTTCCAGATACACAGCAAGTGCTCCTAAAATCTGATACTGTAGACAGCTGAATAATTTATCAAGGCTTTTTATAATTTGAAGGAATATGACCGAATACTCATGTTCACAGAATTTGGTCCAGCTTATTTTCCTCAATCTTAGATTTTAGTGAGACCACCAAAACACTACTGGCCAGGGCAGACAGTTACCCTTTTTTCATCACTGATGATGACAACTGGGTTCCTAGTTATTTATTTTCCCTGATGGGGCATCATCATGCTTTTAATGAACATTAGTTAAAAACAACTGCTAGACAAATTCCTCTGGAAAATTCCAATTACAAGTAGTATAGAGATAAGAGAGAAGTTTGAAGCTAGTTTGCATACTTCTGCTTAAGAAAAAGCAGCAGCACAGAAGTTAGTTTATGTGACTATTTTTAGTGTAGTCAGAAGATTCAGAGTAGCTGTCAAATGATTTTTTTTTTTTAATGTGCTCCTTGAGATTTTAGGTTTACTAATTCTGTTTCCTGCAAGTCAACACATTTTTTTTCTCTAACTTAGTCTTGCTGTTACAAATGCCTCATCTTTATACTGGTTACAGTAATTGAATACTCTAAATGATCTGCTTTACTGTTATGGTCTCTCCACACACAGGTGTCGGGAGTAACACCAATGAATCTTTTCCCTTCATGGGCCGACACAAGTGGCAGAACCCCAGATGTGTAATACCAAAGCTCAGTCTATGGACAGGCTACTCTGGCCTCTACTTCCCAACTTTGGCTGCTTTAAGCAACCAAATGTTTGTAACTGTTGCTTTTCAGTCCATTTTCTTTTTTACTACAGTTTCTCGTGTGATTCTCAGACTATGTTTTATAAAACAGCCCTATGGGCACTGCTTGAAAGTAGTGGAGGGGACCAGCCAGAGACAGCAGCTTCCAGCTCAGCTCACTTGAATCTCCCTGTGCCCGTAGGAAAATCAGCAGCACCCATTTCTATTGCTGCCTGCTAGCATGGGTGCACCTGCAAAGGAGCCTGTAGTGTGCCTGCAGCTCTAAGGAGGCGGGAGCTAGGGTGTTGGGGAGTGAGTGTGTTTAACAGGAAGATGAAAGAAGTGATTGCACAACTTTGAATTCATGAATTCAAGCTCGTCTGTAAATTCAAGGAATAGATACACCCATCTGTAAAGGCAAGAGCTGTTACCATCATCAAGTAAGTCTGGGAACACCCCTATGTATATTAATTCAACACTGAAGTTCAGTTTCTTTCAGTTCAATAGCTTCTCTTCTTGGTTTTTGTTTTTTTTACTTGGATGTAACTCAACTCCCTGTTTCTTAAATTGCTTTCCATCTACCCGCCAAGTTAGAGAAACAAAAAAACAGGAAGAATGGAAGGAACTATTCTTCCCATTATTAAATTAGAAAACCAAGTCCCAGAAACCTTTCTCCAGTCTTTTTTTTTCCTAATTTTTGAATACACTGCACTTACACAGAAGACTTTTAGCTTTGCTATTTTTGAGAAATGGAAGAAAATGATGTTATGTCCCTACATACCCCTGGTGTTTACATTTATCAAGTAAAGAATGACAAATATGCTAACTCATTTTGTCATAACAAGATAAGTGGTAATGGTGCTGTTCTCTAGTCCAGGCAACCCACAATTATTTGATATTCAGCCACTCTGGAAAGTTCATTTTGCTGCCGGCTGTTCACCAAGGATCAGTCACAAAGATAACAGAGGCTTGGGTGTTCTCAGGAATATTCTCTTTTGCAAATGAGTGAGCAAGTGAAGAATGTTTTTCTTTTCTGCACTGCTAGCCAAGAACTTTCTCCACATGCTTGTGGGACCTCTTGTTTTCCTTATGCAGTAGGTATTGCCATCTCCCAAAAAAAGAGAGACAATACCAGGAGAAAAAATTTCAGTGCAGAAAAGCATTTTAATGAAACAAGACACAAGTCCAATCAGAAAATCTGTTGATGAGATCAGATAGCAAAGTGATACCAAAACTGCTTTTGATATTCCATTGATGCTTCTCCACTTTTGGCTATCGATCTGATGCACAGGGCTGTGCTACAGCAGTAACATTTGCAGGCTCTAGCCATGCTTGGGGGACAGCTGGAACTGCCTTGCTAGTCTTCATTGCCTGCAGCCTTGTCAGTCCAACCTGCAGCCTTATCAGATCTCCCCAGCAAAGCAAAGCTGGACAACCTCCCCGAGGCAGAGAAATCTCAGCACAGGCGCCTTGAGTCTGTATGGAGGCATGGATAACAAAGTTGCTTGACCTTTCTACCACTACTATTTTCCTGAAGGTGTGGGCAACTTCTAATCTAAAAGAAAGGAAGCCACGTGTCAAAGATATTTAATAAATTTAATGGAAAAGTACCTGAAAAACAAATTTTTCCTACTCAGAAAGAAGAGATTAATAACTCAAGTGATCTGTCATTTTGATATTGAAGATTTCTACACTTCATATTTACATAGATGGTATGTTGCAGTCATATAAATTTTTCTGACTGTATAGATTTAAAACATAGTCAAGGCTGGGAAAAACTCAAGTTTACATTTTTGTATACCCCCCCCAAAAAAAAAAAATCAGAAATTAACATCAGGTTAAGTAAACTTTCCCAGTTTTGCTTGTATGTTTTGATATTGTTGTTGCTGTCTCCTACCACCAAGCAATTAATTTTTGCTATTTTTGAGTCCAAGTGTTAGAAAAATACAGTAGCAGAAAGCATATAAATGGACTTAAAGGCACTATATTGATCTTTCAGTCTACAAATTACTAGAAGAATTGTAATGAGCTATTAAAAACCAGCAAAATGGAAGTGTTTGGTAGTACTGATCTTGATCAGTTCTTCAGTTTGCAGCAAGGGTTATTAAGATGGGATGGACATCTGCCCTGCAGCAGGCAAATACAAAGGATGTTTGTATTTGTACTGAGCTTTGGGACTGAATCATGCCACAAAACACATGCTACAGGTGCTGTGCTATGGAAACAGAGCTTCTTTAGAGTGAAACAAAGTGACTGACATAGTAACACAGTTTCAACACTGCAAATTAGTACTAATTAATGCTTTTGGTGCTGCTGTAGAAGTATGGGCAAGGAGGATGCTTGTATGAAGGCTGGCTCCAGGCTGCAGACATGGGATGCATTGGGATGGTGGGGATCAGTGACAGTTTGGCTCACAGTCTCTTCAGCTTCTGTTGCAAGTCCAGCAGTCTTTGCCCAGTTTTTTGAAAACTGTCCAAGCAGCATCCTTACTTCAGCCAGGTCTGCAGCCCAGCCATCAGTGGATTACATATACACATTTTGCTGACAAAAGCCTCTATTATAAAGCTTGAAAGGTAATGCCCGTGCTGTTCCCGATTTGCATTTCTTGCATAGAGGCACTCCACTGGCAGCAGTGTGATTTGACAGGGTGATTGCAATAGCAGCCTTTCCTGACTGAGCTGTCCAGGTGATAAATGACACTTCAGCACATCCACTATGTACGGGACAGCTGTGCTTCTAGATTTGATACCCACTTGTATGCATTGACTCTTTAGAGGTCTGTATTATCTTTGAGCTGAGATCGTTCAGGAAGACTGATGTCCAACCCAACAGGGAATTCAACGTGAGGGAAACCTCTCTGGCAAGAAGCAGTGTAGGTCAGAATCAATTTTAGCTTTGCTTACGAAAGAAAAACAACCCATCCTGCAGAACCAAACAAACTGCACCAGTTTGAGCCTCCACCCAGAAATCTGGCAATCTAAATTACGCTCTCTTATTGAGCAGTACTTCCCTCCTCAGGAACAATGAATCAAACAAAATAAATAAATCTTTACACTTCCCTGTTCTTTCCACCTCCCAATTAATCATACGTCATTTTGGAAAACCTAAGCATTCCACAGCAGGAGGCAAAACTGCCATCACAGAGCGTGTTTGCAGCGTCACGCCGACCTCCAGGAGCAGGGCATGGGGGCTGCGGTGGCTCCCGTTCCCGGCCCAGAGGAGCGGGGCGCTCGGAGCTGCTCTGTATCCGGCCGTGCTGGGCTGCACCGCGGCCTCTGCCACCGCCGCTGCTGCTGCTGCTGCTGTGCTGCTGCTGTGCTGCTGTGCTGCTGCTGCTGCGGGAGCGGTGCCTGCTGCTGCTGCTGTGCTGCTGCTGCTGCGGGAGCGGTGCCTGCTGCTGTTGCTGTGCTGCTGCTGCTGCGGGAGCGGTGCCTGCTGCGCCCGCCGCCCGCTCCCGCCCGCCCCGTTGCCCGGCTCGCAGCTCCGCCGTGCTTCTGGTGCTTTACAGAAAGTGCAGCGGTGCGGGGATCCACGCAGAGCCCCAGCCACGCAGAACGGACGTACCGAACTAAGTGGGTTTTTCTTTCCTAGGGGAGAAAAAGAAAATAACAATATCCTAGGAAGCTTTTTCCCCACATAGACACATTTTTCCACTTCCTGGGACAAGAGCAATTTATCGGGACCATTAATTTCCCCAGGATAGGTACCCAATTTTTTGCGAATATATTTTGACATACCATTTTCTACACTCTTTAATTTAATGGGTTTTAAAACAAATATCCAAAATGTTAGAAAATAAATGTTCAATTAAACTTGATAAAGCCTGGTCCATTATTCCCTTCCCTCACTAGCAGATGCCAAGAGGCTTTTCTAGGCTGTGGAGAAGACTTGTTGTCCATAGAAATTCTTGAGAAAGATCTGCTTTTCAGATCATCTGCTTTCTCTGGAGAAAGTGACTGATTTTGTCCACGCTCCTGTTGTTGCATGAGCAGTTTTGAGTTCTGACATGCCTGGTTAGCATTTCCATTATAGGAGATTCTAAAGTTACTGGGTTTTGAGTTCTTATGCTATGCTCTCAGCATTACACAAGATCCAGAGGTGAGGAATTACCACCAAACAGATCGAGTTTCTAGCCTGAAAGCAAGTTGTGAAATTATTGCAGATGGCCTGCCAGTACAGGATTTCTGGTACTGTTTCACAGAGCATCAAGTAGTCCCAATAGGTTTCAGATAAGTACTCTGCATTTTGGATGCTTATCTTTAACTCCTGATCTTTTGAAATTTGCCCCTGATGCATTTCGAGTCTGTGTCCTTTAAACAGATCTTCTTCTAAATGAGATGATTAAGATTTCTTTGTGTCTTTTCAGTGAATCTATGTGTTCATTTATGGTCCCAAGGGAAGACTAAATTAACCCTGCTGCCATTTCTTGAAGTATTACCAAATGACATTATTTATACTAGATTTAGCTGTAAATCCCTACTTTCAGGGGCAGTGTGTCCCAGAATAGTGCAAAAAGGATGTTTTGCTGTCTATATTTGAGGCATGAATGGCATCAGAGAGAGACATCTTTCCTATAGGATCTCAGAGGACAAGAAGTTTACAGACTGAAATAATGTGAAGGTATTTATTTAAATGTCTTTTCAAAAGGGTAAAGGATAACAGATCAGAAATATTTTCTTTGAAAAGTTTTCTGTCATTGCAAGTTGTGTAGCTCTTCATTACCCACAGCATTCTCATCCCCACCACCACCAACCATCCCACCATTTTCCTGGTAGTTCCCTCCAGTGCTCTGAAATGTAGAGGTCTCTCTTTTCTACGACTTCCTTCCTTCAAATTCTCCCTTCACATCTCAGTGATGTAAAACAGCCAAGATAAGAAATAGCTGTCTCTTCCCAGGAGGAGGCTGACGGATGTGCAATTCAGAAGAACAATTCCGTTTTTCCTGCTGCGTTCCTAGGATGGGGGTGATGGGCATTGGGGGAAGTGAGAAGTTAACCTCACTTTTGCCAGCTATGCCAGCTGTGGCCAGCAAAATAGACACAGCAAAGTGTGACAGCATTGTACTGCTCTCTTCCTGAAAGAACAGAATAGTTTTAAAAAGGTGAGATATGGAACAGGGGTAGCTAGTAATTTGTACATTTGGTCAAAATACAAAACCAAATAATTCTCTGTATAATGTATCCTATTGCTCTTTAAGCATCTGGCATAAACTGTTGTCTTCAGTCATTTTTCATCTAGGTCCCTTGTTGCTAGAAGGAGATTACTGGAGAGTTAGACTGTTACCACCGTGGGATAATAGTTACATTTGTTGTGGTTTTTACGAAGAAAAACACACTGGGCTTTGGGACTGTAAGAGTTAAAGAAGTGTATTTGTGTGGAGGATGAGGGGTTTGTTCTTGTGAGATTTTAAGGGTAGCTTTTTACATGATTTTTATGTTATTGATATGGCTTAATGAGGAAAACACAAGAAATAATGTTTTCTTACTTACCTAAATATAATAAAAATATCAGAAGCAGAAAAAACTTACTTGCTTGCCTTGGGATCCTAATTCACATTGTTGCAGCAATTCACAGGCAAGAACATCACATTTTATGATGGTAAGGAAGTTCTCCAGTAAGCAAGAAGAGGCTGGGTTTCCATGATTAAGGGATACAGTTGGATTTAGTGGGACAACTGAGTTCAGGCCAACTGGCTATTTGCAGTGGGAGATTTTTTGGGGATGAATAAGAAAAAGCAAGGCATTGAAATGTCACAAGAATTTCTGAGAAATGCATTATTATAGACTCCTTTTATCTGTCTCAGTAAATAAGAGAAGACAAATCCATAAAGGGTCTTAATTATTATCATATTAAGATCTTCAAAGATTCTTTTTGTCACGCCCGTATTTTTAGTAACTTGCCTTGCTACATCAGTGGTGACCTAGACTCAAAATCTGGCTTGTGTGTAATAAAGAAGCTCAGGAGCACCAACAGGAACAAGCACTCTCCTAAGATACTAAAGCCAGTGTTCTGTGTAGCAGTGGGCAGCAGGAATCACTCATGCCACTAAATAAGGCTTAATGTTAGGTGTGACTGTAAACTACTTCAGGGAGTTAACCAAATGATCTGGTGACCTAAGTGTTGTACAGAGAGAAGGAAAGAACATGTGAATGGTTAAGGAAGGTAGTGGGCAGCAGTCACAAAAGTCCAGGGAAACTGAAGTACTATGCTTCAATTACCAGAACCACAGAATAAATGTTCTTTAGTGGACACTGTGTGAACAGTGTAGCACCCTGAGAATTGTAGAGAAATGGTCCAACTGTGCAAAAAGATTGTACTTGAGGAGCATCATGAAAATTGAAACCAAGTTAGCAGCTTATCTGGGATCTTGTGCTACTGAGAAGCTTTTGCCTGTGTGGTACCCAATTCATCAGGAAAAATAGAAGAGTAAAGACAAGAAACCAGAAGAAAAGCTATTATATTTCACAGCTGGAAAATTAATTACACTTGTGTGTGTGTAAGTACACACTAAGGAAATAAAGTGGATGAGGTTTGGAGGGTTTGGAGTAAATGCCTCCAAGACTTGTTTTACCAGCTTTCCAATTCCGTAAAACAGATCTCAGGATCTGTGACTAGAGAAATCCTCTTCTTACCTTTCAAGATACAAAAGGAAAGAGACTACAAATTTAATAGTATAAACAGAGAATGGGAATTTTCTGTGGGCTATTGCTAAGCTTGTTAGATGGAGAAATGAAGTTCTAGTTATGCAGCAGGCACTGAACAGAACTTAGCCCCTCAAATGCTTGCGTGGTGAGATTCATCTCTGTGAACAAACGATGTTGCTGAGAAACTGTGAGCAGACTCAAAACCTCATTACTGATCCAGCATGTGTCAGTAGTCTTGCCATTTCATGAAAAAGACCTGCTTTTCAAAAATCAACCGGAATAATTTCTTAGATGTTGGAAAAATAGAACATAGAATGAAGGATCTAGTGAACAGGTAGCAATGATACTGTTTTACCATGCTTTCAGCAGGTGAAGCATTGAGTTTATAAAAGTAAATGATGAGAGATGGATTCTTCCAGGAGGAGATGTGTAGTAGAGTCCTTCCAGAAACTTAATGCATTTGAGACTTAATGCATTTGCACTGCTCACAAAATACAGTGTAGATATTGACTTTTCCATGATCACAAAAAAGAAAGACAAGACAAATATGTGATTTTTCTGTTACCTTCCGGTGCCTGAAAATGAAGCTGTGGTTTTTGTGGTAGAGCAAAGTGTCCCTGGAGAGCAGTCTTTATGGTGGTTAAGCCATACATATAGTAATGATTCACTAGAGGCTTGATTCCTCAATCTGCATGGGGAGAACTGTTTTCCTCTACTTGCTTTGGAGTTTAGCAGTCTTGCATCATATGCAGAGTCTTGCATCGTTTAGCAGAGCCTTGCATTGTCAGAGAAAAGCCACTGGATTTTTGTGTTTCAGATCTTAGAGGGGCCAGACCAGTGCCAGAATAAGATGGTACCTACTCGAGAGACCAACAGTCTCATTACTGGTCTCTAATCTGAAGATCTGTTCTGAACAGAGGCATGAGATACAATCTGTGAGGTTTCAAGGAAGCAAGCAAAGACATAGAGTTTGGATTTATTGTTGTTGTTTTGTTGAACATGAACATTGCAGCCCCGGGTTATTTCCACACCATTGCTGATAAAGTATTTCTAGGATCCATTCTTGGGCTTCGGGCATTCTTTCTCAATATCATGATGTTGAGCTGGCATCACCTATGAGGAGTTTCATAGAAAGGTGCTTATAGCAGAGCTGTAGACATACATCCAGTCTTCTAGTTGCCTCTGATGGATTTCAAATTCAGGGCTATTCTTCCTGAGTTAGGTGGGGTGTACAGCCCATACAGAAACATGTTCTGCATAAAGCATCAGTTACCAGTTTCTGAGACCTTGGAGTTTGATGATCACTCTGGGATTTGTTCCACCTCTTCTAAGAGTCAAGCTCATATCATGAGTCAAGATCATATCGCTGCATTCAGTGAGCTGTAAATGTGTTACTTACATTTTTCTTGTCTATTTTCTACTCCTTACTGCTGAGACACGAGCATTTCTGAATTTTGTAGATCGGTTTGCAAAATAACAAGCATGTAATGAAATAGGATGTGAAAGAGAAGCCAAATGACATCCTTTAAGTCAGTTTAAAGCTTGATATTTGGTTGTTTATAATCTCAGTATGTTAGTTGTTTGTACTATGATAAGAGCATTTTTGGTGTGGAGACTGAGACAAGACTTACTGCAGCAATGCAGACAGTGTTTGTCTGTTGGTTAGGGAAGTGGACCGGAAAGCAGGAAGATCTGGGTCGTAGACCAGGCTGAACCAGTGACTCATCAAACTCTGGGAAAGTGCATTTAACCCAGTTCTGCAACATTGCAGAAATCAGCTCAGCTGTCAAACTGAACCAGAGCATGCTTTAAGTCACAAGTCAGTGGTAATATGGGAAAGATGAACCCTTTCTTTCATTAAGTAAATAAATGTAATTTCCGTATTACCATATCCTGAGCCAATGTTTCACAGTATGGCTGTGGTAATGTTCTCGTATAGTCAAGGGGGTATTTTGAAGGAAGTGAAACCTCCTACATTCCCCCCCTTCCAAAAAAACCCAAAAAAAACCCCCAAAAAAAAACAAAAACAAAAAAAAAACAAACCTTCCCACTCTTCCCATTAAAATTATGTGGAAACAGATATGCAGGATGAAGAAATATCCAAAGAATAAACTGTCATTTATTTTTTTAGGATACAGGGTAACAATTCAGCCATTCCAGGTTTCTATTTTTTCTGCTTTTGTAATCTACAGATACATATACATTATATTGAGATATAGATTTTGACCCCTAACTAGGTAAGTAACTAAAAGAGCTCTTTTGCAGAAGAAAGAAAGATATCATGTGAGTTTTATAAGCATGTGTTTTAAGACATTCTGCTAATCAAAAGTATATAGGTAAGAATAGAGATTATCAATGATAGTTGACTACCAGTTTTTATATCCACAAGAAAGACATTGATCTTTTCTTTCTGAATACGTTCTTCTGTATGTTAAACCTCATTGCAAATAGAAAAACTTTCACAGATGTCTGCATATAGTCCTGATATGTCAGATCCTCTGCTGTAGCTTCTTTATTTGCTAGACCTGTACCCAAGGCTTTTACCAGTGGCAACACTGATCACCTTGGAGCAGAGGCAGTAAGGCTCAGGGAGGAGGTTAAGTTTTGCAATCAAAAGTAGAAAGTAATATGGGTCAGTAAGAAAGCTAGTTCTCATGGGCTTTTTCTTGACTGAAATAGAAAGGAGATGGTGGGTGAAGCATCTGACCAAGCAGTTAGCAGTAAACACTTCCATCATCGAATGCAGTTCTTTTTCCAGTTTGCAAGTCTCTTACCCATTCTTCTTACTTTTAAGGAAATACCAGTCCAGTCCCAAGAAGCAGTTCTGAAAAATTGCATAGCAAATTTCCACATTTAATGTTTCCACTACAGTCATCTGTCTAACAGCCAGCTCTGAAAATTGAGCCACAGCTGTAAATGGCTGGATTTACCCATCAGCATGTACAATAAATGCAGTGTCTGCCAATCTGTGCCATCACTGATAAACCTGTGCAAATCCATTCCTTCCAAATCATGCTCTCAAGGATAGTTCCATACTTCCACATCTTGGTAGATATTTCTAATTGCAGCTTATGTAATTCTGCAGGAAGAATTTGAATTCAGCTTTCTTGCTTTCTTTGTTATATCTGACTCTGCAGGCACAACAGGATTTTAAAAGGCCATTGAAAACCATTGCCAACTTCATCCCTCCCAAGGGAAAAAAAGAACTCCCAGGATCTCTTAAGTATTCACTTCAGAACCAGATCATCATGTCTGAACCATGACTGTAAACAGAACGATGTCTGTAAACAGTTATCAGAGGGAAACAAAGTTAACTAATTCAATTGATAAAAGCAGCTCGTACATAATCAAACGTTTTTAAGTAATTACAGAAGACATGAAACAGGAATAAAATCTCAGTGGTTATGCTCACATTTTGGGAAGCCCTGGCACCACTGCACTGCACTGAAGAAAGTACAGATGCTGCAGCCATGTGAACAGCTGTGCAGCTGGTTTCTGTCCGTCCCCTCCCCACGAGCAGAGCTAGTGCAATTGCTCTGCTGCTGGATCAAAAGTAAAAAGAATGTTTCCTACATTGGCTGGTTGGTTTGTTCTTAGTGTAATAGGCACAGATGAGTTTTCAGAAATGCTGGTTGCGTATCTGAAGTATGATTAGCAACCTTTAAGGCTTACCAGTCACAGAGAATAATATGTTCTTGAGTTTCCTGAGTCTGCCAATTTACGTAGGTGAGTAAACTAGACAGGTCAAATAACTGGCGTAGTTTATAAATAGACTAAAAAAAAATCTCCATATATAGACTAGTATCCAGACTTTCTATTGTTTCAAGCAAATGATATCATTATTTGGATGTCTTTCCAAAACTGAAAATGGCTAGACTTTGGAAACCAGAAGTAGTTAAATATAGAAATTGCTACTTTAATGAGTGAATGCTGTGTTTCATTATTATGCTACTAGTATGTGAACAAATGTCTTTCTGTTCTTAGGGATGGGAAAGGAGGTTTTATTCTGGTAATATAAGATACTGCACAAAAGCCAAATTCAGACTAAGGGTTGATAGTGTCTTTGATTTCATTTCTTTATGGAAAATATTCCAGTATAACTGTACATATCAAGATAACACTGTCCACTAACTTGCACCAAATATAAAATGCACAGTGGTTTTGCATAAATAAAATACTAGAATAAAAATTAAAAATTAAAAGAGAAACAATCAGTGCTTTTCAGTGTCCCTAACAAGTGATTACGTCTACTTTGGCAAGTCACAATAAAATCACAGAATTAAATCAAAGGACTTTTTTCATTGCTGATAACTAGAAAGCACTTCTGATTTCTGTAATACTGGTTTTGAAACTACCTAAGTAGCTTCTGTGGAGATGCATTTAATTTCTAGGGATGGGGTATTAAACCAAGGACTCATGTTAAGATGTCCCAGCACTCTTAGCCTAAAGACCACCATCCTTTTAGATGAGGAATGTCATATGGAATGTTAGATGCGAGTCTGTTGTCTCATAAGAAAAGATACTAGTGAAATTCTATGCATCTCTAAAAGTATGGCTTTACAAAGATGGGATCGAGTTTAATAGGATATCAAATTTTAACTTACCAATACAGATTTTACTCTAGCTACTACTACTTGATCCTTTACATTTCTTTCAGATTTAGCTAAAAAATCCTATTTGAATAAAGAACCAGGTGACATGAAGTCACTTAAATTTAGGCATCTACATATTCTGAGTCTCATTATAATCAAAGAAGCCAATGGGTTTGCTTTAACTAATAGTAAGAATTAATGTAGGTATCTTTGCTTACCTTTATTAATACATTTCCAGCTTCAAAGTCTTACTAGGCTTATGCCTGTGGGGTGTTTTTTTCTGCAGGAAAACCCAATTCTGGCCTTGGTAAAACAGAGCAACACTTTTATTCTCTTTTTGTAATCATTGTGGGCCGTAGGTATCACTTCATGGCTGTGTAATATTTGCTCCTTTGTAAGATGTAAGAAACATTTTTAACCATGGTTGCACACTCTTTGAAGAGCTTAGTTTTCCTGCAGTATCACCTGTCTCTTGCTACCATATATTCAAACCTTAGCTGATGACTAAGACAAAATTTGTAATTTCTTTAGGCAGGCTGAAATAGACAAGTGCCAGATGATGTTTTTCTTCCTTTTCTGGATGCAATTTTGTTCCAGCCTTTTGCACCTTCACCCTCCTTCATTAGCCCCTGAAAGCTGGAGCACTTTCATGCAGAGACTGGGGTAGCCTTTTAGGATTCCCTTTCCCATGGCATTACAGATTCTTCAAAAATAAGCAGGAGAGCTATATTTATCAATAGAGGTGAGGTGGTTTTTTTTTATCGTTTGACATTTTAAAGTGTTTTAACTGGGTTTTCCTATTTTATATTCCTCTTTTGTAGCATAACATATAATCACTTTGTGGTGGGAAAAAAAAGGAAAAATGTGGCTGAATTCAACTTCATTACCTGTAAAATATGAGATTTCCATTCTCAGACTTCTTGACAGAAAACTGTGTCACAACATATGCTCCTTGCTTCAAAATGTGCTGTTTGCAAACTAACTCGTGTTGGACAACCAGGCAAGACCCCTGGAGTTATTCAAATATCTGTGCTTTATATGTAGGCAGCTTTTAAGCATTACTTTTTGCCTGGCCTCTTAAAGACCTTTTTTTTTTTTAAATGCCTACTATATCACAGCAGCTCTTTCTGGATTTCATCTGGTTTTCTGGGTAAATATGTGTTTGGATAAAAGCCACAAAATTATAAATGGTTTTATGAAAATATGATGGATAAGTTCACACTGTATCATATCTGGCTTCTGCCATTGTTCCAAGGCAGTGTCTCCAGACATCAACAAGAGAACTTTGTCATCTGAAGGGGGACAGTAAATAGTACCTCAAATAAAGTGAACGTGTGGAGCTGTGAAGTTTCACTTTGAAATGAAACTATGCAGCCTTCAAATCAAGGCTGCATGCCAGGAGGTTCATATAATCAAGAGTCACAAGCAAGTCCATAAGAGGAAAGTCTTTTATAGCTTCATTTCTGAGAGATGCGGAATTCATGTTTCCCATCTCTGGTTCCAACATACTTGCTGAGACACCCTTGAGAAGACAAGTTTCTGTCTGTTGGGGTCTTCTCAGCATTGGAGACTTTAAATTTTTGCCCTTCCTTTCCTCACCCCGGACATCAAACAAAGGCATCCCAGTCCTTGGGAGCAGTAGTGCCTTTGGGGACTTCTCCTTTGTTGACATTCCCATGCCCATCAGGACTCAGAGCTGAAGCAATCCACTTGCTTTCTTGGCATCCTGCTTCCCAGATGTCTTGATACACTACCTGAGAGGGGGAGGGCATGTGAATCTTCACACCAGTTTATAATACATAATTGATTGCCACAAGTATAGCTCTTCTCATTGCATTGGGAAGACTCCATTAGGCAGTGGTTAGGAGACCAGCTCTCTTCATACAGCTGGTGGTATCTTTGTGTTGCTCCTGGGACCAGTTTCCTCCTCCAGAGTTCTTTCATTGAAGGATATGTAAATACACGGCTCCCCCTACTTTTGGTGGGAAGTGTAAACATCCATAAGATTCTGAGGTCACGCACTAAATTATTCTAGTTGCCATGCATCCAGTCTGGAAAAGGTTCTGGCTCCCATTCAAATATGAAAGAAAGAATTAGTTCTTAGCGAAATAATTCTCAGAACAGTTGGAGAGAGGATCCACACCCACATCTTTTCCTTCCTCTCTGACTGTGCCAATTATCTCTCCCTTTCTCTGGATAATTAAGGTCTTTACAGTGGTCTGACTGTCCCATGCACTAGTGGGACTGTTAGCAGGCAGTTTCAGATGGCTGGTTCCATCTTTGACATTGTAGCTCTGAGCAGAGACCAAGCCTGTTCCTGGGCAATCCAGGCCCTCTCTGCTGACAGCATTCTCAATACTTGTTTTGAGTGGTTGTTTATATATATTTCTAGAGAAATAAGTTTGGTAACAGGCAGCAAATGTTTTCAGCTCCTAAAGGAGTAAAATGTTGGGTTTGAGCAAAGACAACTGTGCTGTCACATTTGAATCCGATGAAGTTCTTCTCTGTCTGGTGATGATCAGCAGCAGGAGTACTCTGTCATACTCCTACTTTATTTTTTCTTCTTTCTTTTGAAGGAAGCAAAAAAATTAATGTTTCTAAGTCAGGGCTGTATAAACCAAATTTGAAATTAATGTCCGTATCAGCAGCTGAAGGTCAAATGTGAAAGCAGAGGTTCGTGCTGGAGGTGTGTCCTGGTCTGGTCTCCCTGGCACTGACACAGAGGGCTGACTCTCAGGCATGCCAGGAATTCCCTCGGGACTTCCAGGCTGAAGCCTCACTTGAAGCATCTGAATGTGCCTCTCCAATGTGCTGTTCATTGCCCCGCTGCAGAGACATGCAGTATGTCAGCACCTCCAGTCATAGTTCAGTGTTTCAGCAAGCTCCTAAAACCTTCTAAAACACGCCTTGGTGAAGCTTGGGTGAACAGAATGGGGCTTGTCAGCACAGAAGTTAATGCACAAGTGCTGTGCAGAAAACGCTATCAAAGAAGATGTCGGTGTATGGAGTCTTTGATTCCAAGTTGCAATATTTTCATTACAATTTCCGTAATTATTTTTTGAGCTGTATGTAAGGAAATGGCTTATATTTCCTGGTCTTTCTGTACTCATAGAGCTGTACTTTGAGGTCTGTCTCTGGTTGCCTTTGTTCTTTGTTAGAATACCAGCCCTTGAAGTGGAGGTACTTGAATGGGCACGCAGAAATGTCAACTATGCAAATGTGGCCAAGATCAGCAACAAATAAATCATTAAAGTGTGGAAGAGTTTAAAGAAAAGTGCATATATATTTCTGTGTCTTTTAAGAGCTTGGCTGAAGGAAACTGCATATAAGTTGTCTATTTTTGGCTAAAGATGTGTAAATACAGAAATAATATTGTTTGGAGACAAAAAAAATTATGAGAAAGCTAGAGGGCAGAAAAAGTTTTGTGTTGGGACACCCACATTGTATGCTTGCTATATATAAAAATGAGAAGTATTTACACTAGGCAA
Organism: Irena cyanogastra; assembly: GCA_013397155.1. Taxonomy (NCBI): domain Eukaryota; kingdom Metazoa; phylum Chordata; class Aves; order Passeriformes; family Irenidae; genus Irena; species Irena cyanogastra. The sequence goes on from VWZV01010479.1 coordinate 622,235, forward strand.
ATATGCAAGCTTTACAAACATAGGTGGCACTTACTTACGTGTTTTCTCTTGCTTTTGTTTGAGCAGTGTTCATGTTCCTTGAACACGATGAACATATTCATCCCAGCACAGTGGCTGGGTACACCAGCTCTGGAGATGCTTAGCTTTGAACAGTGTGGACCTGAGCAGTGTTAGATGTGACTTAAGATTTGCTGATTAAAGAAAACACCTCTAAGGATCTAGTATTTCTTTATTTGGCAAAGTAATATATCACTCTTTTTATTAGTAATAATTCACAACTACATCACTGCAAGAAATAGTGAATTACAATTTTATATATTATTGTTATTAGCATTGATACAAAATCGCTGTAAAAAATCTGATAAATTACACAAAAGGGCTATTAAGTTGTAATTCTACAGCCTTTGCTCCTGCAGTTGGTATTCTGGAGTAAGCCTATCCTTCCTTATAAGCTTATCCCTTCTTACCCCACCTTCCCACAGGGACATGCCTGGTCAAGAGACCTGTGGTCTCTCCCCATAGGGGCTCCCAGTGGGCTTGTGCTTACAAGTCAGCATCACTGCTGCCTGCAGATGTCCCTGCCCTTGCTCTTAGTATATCCTCACTACCTTCATTCTTCACCTAATTTGATGCCCTCTTAATCTTTTTTTTATTTTCCAAATTTTTACCACCCTTGCACTACCTTTTCCCTGCCTATAAAACAACCTATTCTTAATTTATTTTCCCTCATTGGTCCCATTATTTTTTTTACACTCAAAAGTTAGTGTTTCTGATGCTATTACCTAGGCAATATTTCCTCTATTATGTTATTACCATTACAGTTGGCTGAATGAGACAGCCTTGTCTCCAAAGGCTGTCTTTCGCCCCTTGTGGGTCATGTTGCGTACATTAATGTTACATATTTCTGGACAGATTTACTATACTTTACTCTTGATTTTCCAGCCTAATTCTAATTAAGTTCTTACTTAGTTCTTACCACCTCACCTTATGCACAGAAAGTTTGCACACCAGTGCGATGGTATAGGCCCATTTTGTGTTTGCACAGATGCCTGCTCTTAAATAATGCTCTTCAGAGTCAGTGTTCCCATCAAAGGGTGTAGCTTCCTCTGAGGGTGAGACTTGGGCACTTAGCACAGGATTCATCTCATGTGAAGCTAAACATCTGCTCTGTAGACAAGTCTCAAGCAGTTACCCTCTGCTACATCTCTAATCCCCTTACCCTTCTGTGATGAGATTTAGCTCTGGTATCTGAAATAGATCTGATGAGAATCTCTGGGTGATCTAAAACAGCAGCTGGATGTTGTGCCTATATTGCATAAATCTTAAATTAGATCCTATAAACCCCATTTCTAGACTCTGCCTAAACTCTGGACTTCTTAGAGATTAGAGAGATTATGCATCATCCAAAACATGAGAAAGACTTGGAACTGAAAGGCTTCTCAGCAGACACCTTCATACTTTAGAGACAGTTCTTCTAGCTTGATTACACAAATCCTAGAATATCATTCTGATGCAGACACGCTTGCTCAGTATCATTTAACTGCATGCTAAACTAATCAGGAGATTAATCTCTCCATCCTTACACTTTCTACAGGGAGTGGGTCTCTCTATGGAAGCTAGTCACCTCCACCCACCTTCGTGGTTGAGAGAAAGCAGTAGGAACTTTCTGGGAGAGATGCAGTCCATCAGTTTAAATGCCAGTATAAGGATGGGATGAAGTATGTCCCACATCTGACTGTTCTTACCACTGACCAGAAAGGCTCCTGCTCAGATCAAAACAACCACGTTGAGTTGTCACCATTAGTGTTATGTTCCCAGAAATATGTTTTCCTCAGGACATAAATAGTTGAGCACTTCAAAGTACATTGTCCATTGCTGAATTTGAAACTTTTGGGCTTTTTGCATTCTAGTTATCGACTGATATATGTCCATATGATTTTCCTTCATCTCAATTGTGTGCCCATGGGTATAATTGTTTTTAACAAAGTTCTGCAAGAATCCTTAGCAGACTTATTTTTGAATGCTAACAAGCTTGTAAACCATAATGCTTTAGACTCTAACCCCCAGTAATATAAGATCAAACAACAGTGCAGTGATCTTCAAGAAATTATAAATATTCTAGATAGTGAAAGATAGTAGAAAATGCTGCATGTGACTAAAAGTTCTCAGAGTCATTCCATTAGCAGTTGAAAAGTGAAGAGGTGGAGATTAGGTAATAAAGAAAGCCCAAGTATAATCAAGAAGAGGTATATTACTGCTGGTGTCAAATGCTTTCCCATTATGTTCCCTACCTTTGGAGAATCTTCCAGATTTTTCTTTTCATTATCTGCAGAATCTGTGTGCATAAAAGGATACAAAATGAGAAAATAATTTTAAAAAAAAAGCTTCCTAAAATTGTGGAAGAAAACAATTGTGTCCCCATATTAGCTGCTGGTATTGTTACAGCATGCAAATTAAAATATTGGATGGTGGATAGTACACAAACAATAGACCTTGAACTTCCATTTGAAATAAGCATTAACAGCCTCTTCCATTTTTTTCTTACAAGTGCACAAATATCTTACCATAGTTCTGATTCATTTTCTATTTTCTCCTTGACAACAGTTTACCAAATTTAGAATCACTGTGCTAATTAAAGAATTAACCTTATTGTTCTCATTATTTTTTTTCTCAGTAGGCGAAACTGAGAACTCACATGATCAAATTACTGTATCTGTCTGTTACTCTAAGGCTGGGATATGCTGTTGTTTACAGCACCAACAAAAACAGATTCTAAAAGTTCAAAATTGATTGTTACCAATGGCAGTACTGCATAGCACAGTTCTCCTTAAAGTATACCCACAACCTCCAGAGGAATATGATCACACAGGCCATACATCTGCATGGCCTCCATAAAAATTAATAGAACTATACTCAATTTCAGAAAAGGAACTGTGGGGGAAACTCCATTAAATGAAGCATACTGAGAAAAATATGCACATTTTATCTGCAGATAGGTTAATAAGAATAAACTCTATGGAAATTGTGAGTTCGTGATCATCCAGATGTTTAACTAAAAAATGGTCCAACCTGAGCAAACTGCTGGAGTTTATAAAATTGTCTTGATTTAATATTTCCTCTGAACAATAGCTTAAACATAAAGCAGAATTCATAACATGACATAGAACTCTACTACATCCATGAAATAATTTCCTGAATAAAACATCTAACCTATAAATAGGTCAAGGCAAGGTTTCCGTTTGGTGGAGTGCTTTTATCCATATGAAAACCCTACCTCTTCAATTAAACGTGAGAATTAAATGTAAAGGTGAAACAAAAGTATTTTAGTATATAAAAGTGCTTAAGATACAGACATGAACCTTCTCATGACAAGCATAAAAACTTGTTTTGGGAACTTTGTATTGCTGTGTGTCATAAGATTAAGAGCCTGCTGTGCAAATATGACCAAAGCAGGACTTAGGTAGTGCTTAGTGCCTGCTGCATACCTTTTATTCATCTGACTGCCAGGGAGGTATCCAAATCCCAGAGCTGTGTTTTCAGGTAGTGTGAAGGCAAAAATGGATACCTGAGAAATGTGACCAAAAAACCTCAGGTGTTGATTAGAGGATTGCTTAGAGCCACATGAGAAAATTTAAGCATGGCAGCTTTGGTGCCCTCTCTGCATTTTAGCTCCTTAAGTCAGCCCTAGAGGCAGAAATGGCAGCATCATTGTCTATTTATGAAACAGCACAGCAGTTCAGAGCACCCACCCTGTTTTGGAGCCTTTCACCTCCCTTTCAAGATGTGATGGGCTCAAACTCTGAAGGAGGCAGGAAAGTGAAAGCACCATTTGCTTTAGCCAAGAGGGGAGCAAGTGACATGGAGCCTGACTCTGTACGCTACAGCTGAGTTGCCTTGAGGTTTTATCTGAGGAGCAGTGCGTGTGAAATGCCCTGCATAAGGGATTCGGGTTTCCTGTAGCCACTAGACCTAGTCCTTCTCTCTTTGACTGTATTAATTATTCACTGTGGGCCAAGTCAGGTTCAGAAATAGTGATGAGAAATCCCTTCCTCCTTTCCCAGATTGCTTTCTAGGCTGCTGGGTCATTTTCAGAGGTTCAAAACCCTGAGCTTAGATGGGCTGCAGGCTGGTCTTCACAACATTCCTAATCATTAAGTTACATTTATAAAAGTCATACCACAGCATGCACAGCATCTCTGCTGTTCAGGTTTCTGAACAAGACTGACCATGGCTGCTGCATTCTGTGCAGGCACTTGTGTGGAATATAATCTGAGTTTGCCTGCCTGCTGAAGTCCATCCAAGGATTTGTGTGGAGCGGTGCGTATTTTGTGAACCATGTATTTGTGGGACAGGCCAACATGGTGCATATTTTGTGATCTATATATTTGTGGCCCAGGCCAACGGGGTTCTGGTCAGGCAGGAGAGATGTAACTGAAGACATTTACTTAAGCTGGGAGTGACTTCTAAATCACAGTGGTTGGCTGCTAGCAAGTTTTTTGTTCCTCCGGAAAAGGCAGCCATAGAAGAGGAGAAAGCAGGAGTTTGGCTCATGATTTTGAACATGATAGCTACATCTTCCTTCATGTCCACCAATAAATATTTCAAAATACAGCAACCATTTGGAGCATGCATAGAAGGATGTGCTGCGTTGTGACCTAGGACTTAGCCCATGTCCCTAAAGAATCCAAGCAGCTGCACTTCTGTGATATGATATCTATTGCACGTGTCAAAAAGATACGTGAGTTACTGCTCAGCATCGAGCTGCAGTGTTTTGAAAATGTGGAGGGAAATAAGTGAAGTAACATTATATTTCTTGATCTCCAAGAACTGGACAGCCACTCATGGCTGCTTCTAAGCATATATTAAAGAGGTTTCAGCTGTAAATCCTAGATCTGATCCTGGTCTTTACTTTAGCAGTTCCCAGTCTGCTAATCAAAGGTGATTGTGCTGTTTCAGATATTCTATCCGATACCTTTTAACTTTTGTGTTGTGTGTGTTCTGGTTTGCAGGGTGGAAAGAAATACACAGGACCATGTGGAGGCAGAGACTGTAGTGGAGGATGTCAGTGTTTCCCTGAAAAAGGAAGCCGTGTAAGTAACATTTTTTCCTGTAAATTGTTCTTGATGGTACAAGTCCAGTGCTATATAATTTGCTATGGGTGGACTTGCACTAGACTGCTAAGAGTGCTAAAACCATTATTCTTTTTCAGGAAAAAGTTGTTGTTGTTTCATCTTACTTTCTCACAGGCTTGTAGATTTGAAGAAATGCTTTGTTGCGAATACCTTGTTATGATATGCAGCAGGCACCTATCTCAAAGATGAGGGCCAAGGGACCTGATAGCCATGACAAGCTGATCAGATCAGAATGATGAAAAGATACCACATACATGCATGGGATACATACATCTGATGACTTTAGAGATCTTTTCCAACACAAATGATTCAATAATTCTGTGATTCTGTGTGATTTCCACTAAAGCAAGAGGGAACCATGCCTGCAAAACCTGAAATCCCTGCTGAAAGGGAACTGTTTGGAATTTCTGGCATTATGTTGTGGCTGATAGTCTGTTCTTCATTTTGGGGACTAGTGAGGAATGAGGCAGAGGAAAGGAGATGGGGTGGAGGGGATTAGCCACCTGCTACAAAGAGCACTGAGAAATAGGGTAGCTCCCATCCTGTATGGCTTGGAGCCCTGGCTGGCAGGCTCCTTCTGTACAGCTTGGTCTTCTGCAGCTGAGACAGTGACTCAGCCTTTTCCATCCACCCATCTCTAAGAATAGGTCAGGCAAGAGATGTGGTGGCAGGTCATGTGCTTGTTCTGCTATCACAAACCTCGTAAGATTTTTCAGTTCTCTGCCTTCCCTCCACACAGCCAGCCACCAGTTCCTATTCCCATTGCATTCCTCAAGCTTGACTCCACGTCTGAGTGGAGGGAGAGGTGGTAGGAAAGTCACAGTGTAGGTGGAAGGCAAGGAACGTTGTTGTTTACAGCAGAAGTCCTGATGTCTCCGTGGAAGTCAGATGATCCTGGGGTCACCATGCCACGGGGACTGTAATGGTTATACTCCCATGGCCTGACCATGAGCTGCTCATGATCTGCTTTCCATTACAATAGCCCAATGGCAACCTGATGATCTGAGGACAAACAAGCCATCCCCGAGACGCAGCTTCCCTGGGGCTCCCTCCAGCTGTTACTGCCTTACCCTCCTCATCCAGCACATGAAGTTTGGCAAGTGCCTCCTGCCACTTCACACTTTTGACTGAAAATCAAAAACTGATGCTGTAAGATGCTCACTGGAGTTCAGGAAAATATCTGTTGCAAAACTACCAACTTCTGTGACTTAAATGTTTTTCATGCTCCTTATTGACTGAATGACCTTGAATTTCAAGTTGCCAAATGTGAAAGAAAAAATAGATAGTTAAACAAAACTAACTGCATAGGTCAGAAAAGCTGAAAATATGAAAATACCACAGTAGAGAAGTCAGGTGCCACTGACAAGAAGCTCCCTGTGAGTTGCTTCCTATCTAGATTAGGAAGGTGAGGGCAGATTTTATGTACTTGCTTACCACTCTCAGTTTTACCTCAGGGAAGTAAGTAAACCTACTTACTAATGAGGTTGGCCTCCCTTTAAAAAGATATGCAAAAAGAGAAAAAGGACATGCTACAAAACATAAATTATATTTTTACTACTTGTGGTTAATTGTGCAAGATGTGAAAAAGTATTGGGAAAGGGGATTTACAGAATTTTACACTTCAAAAACCATGTTTTATCTCACTGTATTTTACCTCTCTGAAATGATACACCTCATTCTGGTTTAGCATACACTGCCTGTATTTTGTGTCTGCTGATCTCTTCAGATGTCACAATCCTGTTAAACATCTGGTTTAAGGAACAAGATTGGCCTTTAGAGTCTAGTCAGATTTGGCATAGCCTCTGGTCTCATGCTAGTCCTCAATGGGAATATTTATTTTCACAAAACCTCTGCATAATCTGGCACTGCACATGTTCTCTGTTCGAGGTGACTCATTGCCTGCACAATAGATGTCCTGCGTGTTTGCACTTGTAAGAGTGCCTGAAGCAGTCTGTCAGAGCTGCTTCTGCAGTGACTCTCCAGCCCAGGAGCCACAGAGCTGTCACTTGCCTGGAACTCAGGTAGGAGCAGCACTGCAAGGGTTTGCAGCCAGCTGTCAGCCCTGCCATCCTCTGGAAATTCACCCTCTCTTTGTGACAGGTCTAGAACCAGGCAACCTAAAAGCATTTTCTTGGGATTGCTGCTACTGAATGCACATCAGCATCTGTTGAATGAAGTGAATTCATTGAAGTGGTAAACACAATTGCAAACTATGAAAGGAGTAAAGGTCTGAAGAAATGCCTGCTCTTTATTTATATGTGCTTCTACTTCATTTGTTGTCATTGCTTCAGTTGTAGTCTTAAGATACAGCATTTGACGGAAGATGCTTAGCTTTATTTGTTGTCTTAATACAATAAATTTTGTTTTTTAAAAAGAGTTTTTTGCAAAATATGCCCACTGGTATCTCCTGGGACTCTCTGCTGGAGGCAGAGGGGCACTGTCAAGATGTGTGGAGATTGATCCAGGCTTTGGTGATTTGGGCCAGGTCTCCAGGAGCAGGGTGTCTGGAAGCCCTATCTACACTGCTTTTGGTTTAGGACTGGTAAGGATAGGCACAAAGGCTCAGGAAAGTTGAATCCTGCTTCACAGGGGCAGTTTCTAGGGGCAAAAGGCAACCTAGCACAAATCAATGCACCCACCTAGTAGGCCTACTGGAAAGAGGTATGTGGTTTTAGGTTTTCCTCTGCTCTATTTTGGCTGGGCTTCACCCTGCAGCTTTCACTGGGCTCAGACACAGCTAAAATCCAGTGGGAACAGAAAAATAAAACAGCAGAAGCATCATCTGCCCACTGTAGTGATGGGGGAAATGCTGTAGCTAAGCAAAAGCAGCATCTATCTTGCGAACTCCTGCCTCTCATCTGAGCTGTGAGGACACGTGCAAATGGCACTTTCTTCTTCATTCCCAAGAGGAAAGCTGGTCAAATCTAAATGTGCAGAGAATCAGGACATTGCTGATAACTGTGTTTGCAACTCACAGCAAATGCTGAGTTGTTTCTTGGAGAAGTTTCTCTAAAGAAATGTCTCTCGAGCCACCCACGATCCCCTTGAAGTTCCCACCTCCCGTCCTGCTTTGTGTTCACATCTTCATAGTAGAAAGAGTAAAGCTCCTTCTGTAAGCTGGTTTTGTTTTTCCTAGTCTTTGATGACTCTCGTCTTTGTTCTTTTTCACTGCAGCCTGCTTGTGTTCCAGTTGTATTTACTGTTTGCTGGTTGCAAATATCCAGTCTATCTAACCATACCTTGCATCTGGGTAGGTGGTTGGAGCTGGGGCTGTAGGAGCCAGGCTTGGGGACCAGCCTCAGCTTCATCTCCCCTTCTCACAGCAGGCAAAAACTCAGTGGAGCTGCAGTGCAAATCAAAGCTCCTGAAGGAACATTCAAATCCACATGACAAGAAACCATAGAAGGCAGAGGACAGACAGCAGACTTACCTTCTCCCTGAGATTCATCTTCTTGTTTTCTTCTCCTAAATTGTTCTCCTACAACAACAGACTCACCCTTTCCCTAAGCTACATTTGGAGAACATAATGTAAGAAATACACAGATGCCTGGGTAAGAGGGAAGAGAGTAAAGGGAAACACTGATATGGTATTGAAATTCTCTTTTGAATGAAATTGAAAGCCTGGATTAAATGAATTTTAAAAAAAAATTAAAAATAAAAATGTCTCGTTTTCTTTCTTTTTCCTCAAGATTTTTATTGCAGCTCCAAAAATCTTGAGTTTTGTGGTTCTTTGCAAACCATGCATTGCTCAGAGAACAATATATGTGCCTTAAAATTTGTTAAACATTAATACACTTATGTAGGAAACGATAACTCCATTCAGTACAATGGCCAACTGTTTGACCCATTCAAGTTCATAATCAGCCTCACTTCATAACCAGCCTAGAAGGCTTTATAGAAAGTGGAAGTGAGTAGAAATCTTTTTGATCTTTCTATAGAGTGAGAAATTGCACTCTTTTGTACTTTCCGAGTCAAGCGTCTAACAGTGCTCAAGCCATTTAGCCATTGTTTTTGCCAGGGGCTGGAATGATGGAACCTGAAATTAAAAGACAGCTTTGTGTCCCCCCATAAAGGCCACTTCTTGGAGATGCCCAAACATTCATTTTTAACCTAGACTGATATGAGTGTTCACAAGAACTCCTTTACAGGTAGCTGTTATATTGCTCTCACTGATGCAGTGGCCAAGGGTAAGCTATTACCAGTACACCTATAATTACTTCTGTCTGCTTTTGGATGTTACACAACTGGGAAATCTAGTGTGTGATATTTGTTTGAAAGCATTTTCCAGACAAGTTTAAGTCTTAACACATGGGCTAGATTTAGATGTGTTTCTTCGTAATTAAAAACAAATGACAACAAAATAGAACACACAAATATTCTAAAGTCAACTCCATTATTATATTGTGGGGAAATATTTGAATCCAATAAAATAATTTTATCAACTGTCAGTGTAATTCTTGTATATCATAATTAACTGGTTTCCAAGCTGGTATAATGGCAGTAGCTTCTTGTAAGTCTGTTGGTGTAAACGAGTATATCTGATGAAATCTGATATTTACTTTTTTTTTTCTTTTTTTCCTCCACAAAATAATAACATTAGAAGCATCTTCTTAGTTATTCATCTAGCTCACTATTCTGTTCCCAAAAGTGGTCGTAAGAGATGCTATTTACAGGGAGCACAGAATTCTAGCAATTTTCTGCAGTCCATTCACTTGTACCCAAGATAACCCAATTTACACGTTCCTTCAGTATCTGCATTTCATCCTGAATTTGTCTAATCCTTTTTTGATGCTACTGTAACTGTGTGTCTTCGCAACCCCCAGTGGCACTACTCAAATTATATAAATTATATAAATCGCTGTCTGACCTGTTCTAAGCAAAGCTCCCTCTGGCTTCATCAAATACACCCTGTTTCTAGTACTGTGAGGTTTCGAGTACGTCTATGTTTAGGTTACTCACTACTTCCCTAATTTTGTAATAATAATAATTGTAATAATAATATTGTAATAATAATAATTTTTGTACTTAACAACCTAAGAGAGATTAGTGGCATCTAGGGACTCAGATGTTTCACAGTTCAGTCCCTTCTGAAGATCACCATTGGTATCTTTACAAAAACCAGTTACAACATGTGTCTGAGAGGACCCACTGGTGTTAGGTCTTCATTTTGAAATGTGACCATCAGCTACTATTCTTTTCTTCCTATCCTTTAACAGCCTTCAGTCCATAAGAGCACCTCTCTTACAAGCCCAGGATAATTTATTTTAAAAGCTTCAGTGAAGCGTTTTATAAAAACGGTTTTGAAAATCCAAATACATTATAGTCACTAAGGCTTGCTTTACCATGCTTATCCTTGAGCTCAGTTATTGTGTCCCTTAAGGTGGACTACTGCCTTGCCAAGCAGGAAAGTCAAATAAACTGGACCACAGTTCTCAAAGTCTCCCCTTGAGCCCCTTTCCACATGGAAGCTTGGTTGGCACCAGCCCACTGGTGCAGTGGCAGTTTGCAATGTTGGCTTACACGCTTTGGCCAGCAGTTCTGCAGTTTCACACGAGTTCCTTCAGAAGTCACGGGTGAATGTCCCCACTTGTGTTCACTTAGTAACACCTGCCTTACCTGTTTTACCTACTACTTCCTTCAGATTTATATGAAATTATTCTGTCTCAAGGAACAGCTTGGATTTGAGACCTTCTCAAGCACCTTCAGCAGTTAAGACCTCTGCAGAGAAGTCACTAAGTTTCTCTGCTATGACCTTATTATTCCCGAGTACCCCTTATGAGCCCTTGGCATCATGTGGTGCTGCTATTTCCCTTGATGGCTTCTTGTTTTCCTTTAAACAAGTTTTTACTATCAGCTTGGTTATCTTCTGCAAAATTTTCTCATTCATTTTTAGCCATCCATTTATCCTTGATCTGTTTGTTTTTATGGGTTTTTGTGTTCATTTCAGCAATTTTTTAAATGCCAACCCTTTTGCCTGCTTAGGTTTTTTTATGAGTTCTGCAGGGCTTTTATTGAACCATTTTACTTTCTTTTTGATATGTGACACATAGTTTACTGGGATTTTTAATACAGTGTTTTTGAAAAGCCTCCAGGTTGCTTTAGGCTTCTTGCCTTTTTGACTGCTTTTTCAGGCTTTTACTATTTTTGTGATTTTTATGTATTTCCCCTTCTTGAAATTGGATATCTGTGTGATGTATTTGTTTGGCTTACTTCATCCCAGTACACTACAACATTAAATTCAGTTATATTTTGAAGCTCTTGCAGAGCAGTTCTCCCAACAGTACCTCCTGAAGCAGGTCCTGTGCAGCACTTGAGACTAAACCCAAAGTAGCATTTTTTTCTTATGGGTGTTTACTGTGCTAAGAAAAAATCAGTTGGTGGGTCCAAAATTTTTATTTCCTTATCACATCTGGATGAGGCATTGTGCCTGACGTATGTGGGTAGTTGGCATTGGCCAGTATTGCTACCTGACCTAATTGTTCAGCTTCTTTAATTTCACTGAGTATTTAATTATTGGAGTCTTTAACAGAGGAATCCTAAATACAAACGGAGTCCTACCTTTCTGTTATATCCACCCACAAGGACTCCTAATGCTCCCCTCCTCCCTGAGTATTTTTTTCCTGTAACATTTGTTGTAGCCTTCACATATTGTGCCATTGCCCTGTCTGTATCCTATTTTCTATTGTTTCTGTAAAGTAGATGGACTAGTCTATGTGTGATTATCCTCCTTTCACCAGCATGAGATGCCTTTTATATCAGGGTTGTCATTTACACACCCTTGGACACCCCTGTTCTACCTTCCCTCACGAGAGGTATAAAACAGAATTGTGACCACTGGACACCAGTCCCTTCTACCAGAAAAAATACCTATCTGGCCATCTCATGGGCTCTGCTCCCTTTGCACTTAGCAGGCCTTTCAGTCCTCTCACCTGTTCCAAATCCACCTCTCTGTGTCAACTCATCAAACCTCCTGCTGCCATCACCTGCTTTGTCCTCTCCTGGAGGATTCACTCTGTCCCAGGAGCATCTTCACACCAAGCAGACATTACAATCAACTAGAGCTCAGAGTTTATCAGAGATTTGATCCCTTCTTCCAGGCTGATTATCCACCTTCCCTCTGACTGACAACCCCTAAATACTTGTTAGATCAGCATCAAGGTTTTGTGGGATTTTTTCGATGGTCATCCATACAGAAATGGTTTGGAAAATGTCCTATTTGCTCTCCAGCGTTTGCCATATACTGAGCTTTGGGAGTGAACTTGATCCCATATCTACTGAAGTATTGTCAGATTCTGTAGCAGAATGGATAGAAGTACCAAATATTGGTGCTTCAAAACCTCACATTGCTTCATAGACCAAGGTTAAGTCTCTAGAGAATTCCCAGAGGAAAAGCTGCCCTCTGAGGGAAGGTATTTGGAGGAGGTATTTGTAATGGTAACAGATTTAAAAGTGAAGTGCCTGTGGTATTGATGAGCACTGCACATGGGATGGGATGACACTCTTCATTATTTCAATGCTGTAATCAAATCTGGTGTGGTACTTCAGGATTTAATTTTCTTTTTTTTCTCTAGTCAAGGTGATAGAGGAGAGCAGCTTCATTGGCAAAAGACAGCAAGAGTGTTACTGTAAATCTGTTTAACAGCATGAAGCTAAATTCTGCTTTCAGATACATGAATACAATTTTCTTCTGCACGTGTGTGTGAGGGTGGTTTCAAATGCATGGTTTTGTTTAAGTTTATACTTTTAAAACTCAGCATTACAAGGCCTTGCCAGCATACACAAATGCCTGAAGTCTTGATATTGTTCCATAGGCACCTAAATCTTGAGTATAAGGCTTAATTGCATGAACTGTTAGCAGCAAATAGGCCCAAAATCTTTTGAGTTCAGTAGCAAAGGCAGGCAGTGTACAGGTTTGCTTGACAAAACTTGAACTCAGTCTGAAACTTGTCAGTCAGAAACTTGATATCTCTATGACCTAATGTTTTATTTAATGAACATTGCTTTACCTGGGCTTCACTGACAATTAATGAACCATGTAGTGGGATAGTTATGTTGTTTGCTAATTGCTGTCCTTTAGTACATTTGTCTTGACATTTTTTTGAGTGAAATATGCATGTTTCCTTTTTTTTCCCCCTAAGCTCTGTTTATACATGTTTAATCAACATCAGAGATCTTTTTGAACTGGTGGATGGAGATTAGATAACTTTCCCATGAGCAAGAAGCTCCACTTCCCATATATGCATTCTACACAAAATCTGAGATTTGGGGAGCAGTGAAAGGTCTTCCTCAGAGTCTGTTTCGAATTAAAAAATGCAGTATATATTAAAAAGCAAAGCAGGGTGTTTTGCTTCAGTACATGCAGGAGCTCAATTAAATGTTCACAAAGAAATCAAATTTTCATTTGTAAATGTTCAGAACGTTGTAAAGAATATTTAAAAGATAAAATAAACTCAAATGGAGTCTTTCTTTCAAATCAATCAAAATATGCATATTGACCAAAAGTTCTTTTTGCACTCCTTGTTACCGTTTTGCTCTTTTGCAGAACATTTCTATTTCAATCAGATATGAAACATTGTTTGATTCCATAAGTAACGTATAGAAATTGTAATTATTTGTAATCCAGAGGAATAGAAATTTATTTTAAACCCATCCCATGGTAATAATTTGCACTCCCTGCCTTTTGCTCCAGCCCTGAAAGCAAAATTCTTTCAAAGCCTTGTCAAATCAACTGTACAGAACTATATGGAAGAAAAGAAGAATGATACTTTAATTAAAGGTATTCAAAAGGACACATTCACCTTTTTATTTGCATTTTCAGTTTAATAATTTTAAACTTCCCTGGATTGACATAATGTTATCTCCAGTAAAATAAATGCAAGGTGTGTAGCATTCATGGAGATACTGCACCTTGCTCCCAAAGCCCAAGGTTAGACCTGTGCAGATACTTCTCTGACCTTGTATCAGAAACGTTTGCAAGCTCAGCTGATGTGATGAGAAAACAATTCAACAGCATTGGACAAAGCTCAAGAATTGGTGTCGTCAATCAAAAGGAATACCAAAGTTGCAGTTTAAACAAACTTATGACCGAAGTCAATATGCTGGATTAACTATTTGCATTGTAGATTCAGCTCTTCCATTTGAAATGACACCATCTGATGCCTTTTGCATTACCTATGTGATCTGTTGATTTATGGGCTTGTTACACTCATTGAAAAAACAAATCTTATGGCAGTTTGCTAATGAATCGAGAAGGTATTTCCCTGATATTTCAGGAATTTATTTTGAGGGCAGCATTTTTAAGAATGTATTTGAAGATCTGCATTTCACAATTTTGAATGAGAGATGGAGAGAAAATGCAAGAGAAATCACAATAAGGAATCAAGAACCATTTTATTTCAGAAAATAAAACAAGACTTAAAATTTAACTTTAGAAAATAGTCAACTCTAGTGAAGAATCTATAGAAAGGAAACTTGCTGGAGATGAATAGTGCAAAGTTAACTTTGGTGATAATAGCCAATTCTGAGGTAAGAATCCTTTGGATGCAATTCACAACCTTTTAAAAATATTGCCATACCTTTTTTCTTGAATGGCTTTTTTTTTTATCCTTCCTATCTTCCTATGAAATCCTGCAAGTGTATTTTACCTTATCTAGAAAATAGGTACCTGAAGTAAGGGAATGTCATGAGTGTCTACTCATCTGTCACTTTTCCACTCATTCAGGTCAATAGTGTCTGAATAGCACAGCACATCCTCCTTTATGTATGTATGTCTGTCTGTCTGTCAGCTCTCTTGGGTAGAAGTTTCCCACCATGGGGAGCTCATAGTGCCAAGGGTTTGATCCCTGGATTCCCATTTACTCAAGGGTTGGACTGGATGATCCTTATGGGTCCCTTGCAACTCAGAGTATTCTGTCATTCTGTGCCATTGATCGTTTTGTTTGGTTTTCAAATATAAATTACACTTCATTAAGGAAATGAAATGCACTATCAGGATTGTTTTCAGAAAAATGTGTTGTCCATTTGGTTAGACTGTCAGGCTTTGACTTGTAGCAGTCAGACAGTTCAACTACTGCACAAAAGTATCATTTGTGCTTTCAGCCAAGTTTTGCAATTTCTGCTTACTGTGAGAAGGAGTTTAAAGATAGAGCAGGGGGTGGATGATGGTTTTACTCTGTGACTGGGTAGCTTACACAGGCATCCAAGAGGGATAATCCAGGTCATCCTTTAGCACTTAAATTATACTCCAGAGATTGTAAATGTTTCTCATGACATATGTCTGAGGCTTTACAAATTTCTCAAATGGTGCTTGTTTCTATTTTCTGTATTTTTGTCACATGGGAGCAAGTAACATTGACCCATTTTCCTTTTGTCTGCTTTGCTAAGTACCAAACTATTAGTGGAATCCTTTGAGTCTGACCTGGAGAGACCAGGAATGTGGGAATGGGCAGGCTGTCATCTCAAACAGTATCTGCTGAGGCTGACTGAGCCTGTTCTCAGCATTTTCTTACTGGCACTTAAGAAAATAAATGTTCTTTATTAACCTCAGTTAGTACATAAGGTTTCCAAATCATCTTCGGTGTCTCTGCATAATGAACCAGACTGTTGAAGTATACCTGAGTGTTTCCATTACATGTATCTGGAAAAGGATGACAAATGTTAAAATATATTATATTGATCATTAGGTATGAACTTTGAGAGCATGTGGAAAGAAGATCTTGAAGGATAGAAGTCCATGTTTTAGGCACAGAGAACAGCTCTAGACAATTAATAAAGCTGCAAGCCCAAACAAATAAAGCATCCATGCAGCATTTTTTCTCCCACAGGCTAAAACTATTCTTCTATAAAAAGACTGTATTAGTCTGTAAAATTCCTTTCTGTCTACTGGTATCATAGATGCCCAGCAAAGAAAAGCACTTTAGGATTTTTTGTGGCTTTGGTTTGGGTTTTTTTCAGTATGAGTCATGGTTGTTCAATGAAATTCTGTGTCTATCTATTACTTATCTTATTACTTAGCAAAACTAATTTTTGTAAATACAGCATCATTGGTTAAAGATATGTTACTAGCCCTTATAAACTTGTTTAATGAAGGCTTATTTGTCCCTAAGATTGTTGGCAAAGTCTAGCATAGGTGTAAGAGCAAAAAAGAAAGTTGTACTTGCTATCCTCCCCAGTACGAATTGTTTCACTCCATTCAGAGTATGGCAACTTGTATAATTCTTCTGTCCAGTCAAATAAAGACTTGGATATGTCTGTATTATTTCTTCTGATCCAAATACCCCTTCTTCTCTATAAATCACGTTTTGACTGTTTTTCAATTTCCAGACCCCCTACTTTTCTCTTGCTTTGATGAACTGTTATCTGCTCTCAAGCATGCAACATCTTTTCCATTTCACCAGCATTTATCTGTTAAAGGCTTCCTACAAGGGACTTCCTATCTTGATAACCTGGAAGAGGAATGAGGGAAGCTGGTTCTGAGGTGAGGTGTCCCTCCTGTAATGCAGGATGCCATGGTCTTTGCAGCTGCCTGGGCTTGTCTGTGTTAGGATATGAGCTCCTTGGGCAGGAGCTGTTTGCATGTGGCTCTTTGTACAGTGCCAAAATTATTGCTAACTCTTCCAGGTTTGTTGCAGAGGTGGCATCATGCAGAGGGCCACAGTGACAGCTTCTTTCCAGTGGACAGGGACTCCAGCAGCAAAGGGCTCAAAGGCACCACACAACGCTGTGGGTGTTGGACCCATATATAGTCCTCATTCCAGTATTTAATGAGGGTATGCACTGGCATGCAGATTTATGGATAAAATGTTTTTTCCACAGGAAACTCTTCAGTTCAAATATGACTGTGCTGCTACTGCAGAGTATCCCTTACCACTGTGAGACTAACCCCCTTTCCATTACAGTCCTGTAGACAGGACAAGCTAGGTTGCATGAGCCCAATCTTGTCCTCCAACCCCTCCTCAGAGAGTGAGGCTGCAGGGCAGAGGAGGGGTGGGCTCCCTGTGTGAGAAGGATGTTGTTGCTGTCCCCTGCAGCTCCTCATCCTTAGCCCCTGCCATTGGAGCAGAGGCAGAGGTCAATGTGCAGGCTGAGGACAGATCCACTTGTTTTTCTTGTTGTTGCAAGACCTCACAAACCGAACTGCAGAGTCTCTGCTCCTCTGCCTCATACCTGGTGCTGCACAGCTGCAGGCATGTAAAACTGCTCAGGATTGCCTGAGGCACAGCTCCCCATACAGGCCCTCCTTCTCCTCAGCTGGCTTCTCTCCTTCAGACAGTTGCAGAGTTGGTTTTGCTAAATGACATAAGGTTATAATAAATCAAGTGAGAAGATTTGTGTTGTGCTTCCTACTGTATGGGAGAGGTCCATATGGCTTAATTGCTTCCTCTGTACGTCAGATATATGTGTATAAAATCTCTGAAGTCATGTGTAACTGCCAAGATCCTATGGTGTGGTTTGAAACATCCATGCAGTGAACTCTCAAATCCTGCAGATGTGCTATGAAATATAAATGTAAAATGGGAGAAGTCAGATTATCCAGTTAAACAACAGCATTCAAATTAGAGAAGTTAATGGAGAGATCTGGAATTCTGCACAGTGGAGGAGGGAGGTAAAAGACCAGAAAACTTTTTTGAGGCAGAATAGAGTTTTATCATCAAAGGAGATGGGACAAAAATACTACACACACCTCCACACCCACTCCCCCAAAAACAGCAGAGCAGCCTGAGGAGAGAAACTATGTCAAAGACAGCTGCTTAGTGAGCTGTAAAGCCGTCTGAAAAGTGTCATCACAAAATGTATCTGCTGATAGAGCTTTGGCCACCACAGAAAATTCTGCCAGACCATGTAGACCCATAGACCCAAGATGATGGATGGGTCTGCCCACAGAGCCACAGTCAATGCCTCAGCAGGGAGCTGCTCACCCCTGCATCGTTTGAGCTGTTTTCTCAGGGCCTGTCAGGCATGTAGAGGCATATTTTCAATCTGGCACAATGGCTCAAGCATCTCTGGAGTAGGGAATGGTATGTGCTGGAGTGATGTTAAGGGTGCAGGGCAACTCCATAGGATCAAGCATGTCTGGGGCCTGATCTGCACTGGTAACCTTAATCAAGTGAACTGGAGAACAGGCTCGCTTCTCCTGCCAACATCCTTCTGTGTCGTACCTCTAAAGATGCCTGAGCTATTCCACATACATGGGAAGTGGAGAACAGGTCTGTTGGGGCTAGTCTAGATCCATGACTACCACCAAGACCAAGGAAGATCAGCTTGCTTCATGAGGAAGCACCCATGGGAAGAAACAGAGTGTCCTTGGGCTACCCCTGGAGGTGACCCTGACACTGCTCCAAGGTGCCAGCACTCAGCAGGACGCTTCAGCCCATGCCCCACTGTGGTATATGGTGTGCAGAACCAGAAACATGCAGAGGGGTGGGGGTGCTCCCCTCAGGGGATGGAGACCCTCCTGCCCCCTGCATCTCCCTCCTCAGCGTGTCCAGTCCTCGCTGGAGGGACACGTGACTGTTCCCACAGGAGTGCTACCCTCTGGTAAAGTACATTTATAACCATCAAAGATGGCTATACATTGCTGCCACAGTAATAGTTCTAGTAAGTAATAGTTTCTGCCATACAATGCTAATTGTATCAGTCATGTATACATTTAATCAGCAAAAATCCTCTATATATTTTCGGCATCTCCTGCCTAAGCATGGCAGTTTGGCCCCTCATGTTTGCTGAAACTAAATACACACTCAATACCATTCTCAGTAAGCATGCTTTTTTTATAAAAGCCCAAACACTCTGGTATAAATAAGTATACACATCATATTGTCAGCCGAGGCTGTGGCTTGGTGCATTTACACAGCTGCAGCTTGAGCTGTTGTTTACTCTCTCCCTCACAGACATTGTGTTCTGCTTTTTCCCTGTAAGGATTTTCCTTCTCTACCTATTCTTAGTCCTAGACAGAGAACTGTCCTAACTTATGTATGTTGTGTAACTTGAGTGACTTCAAAGATCTTTCATATTGTGTAAATCAGAACACCAACTGGCTAAATAAACCTTCCTTGCAATAAGGCATAATTGTAAAGCTAAATGTGTTCCTGCCTCTGTGTACTGAATCAACAGGGGTCCTTTTCATTTTTGTGGGATAAACATACTTGTCTGTCACATGTTTATGATCACTGGAACACTCTTGCAGCCAGTTATGAATCCTTTGCTTCAAGAAGAGATCTTTCATACTGTAATTTTTTTTTTACATTCCCAATTCTCTAAACCAAATTCTGTTGAAGATCTCAGGAAGTGTCTGCAGTTAGAGGCTGCAGAGCTGTTACCCATACCCAGTGGAGTACTATTTCATTTTCAGTTCAGTTCAGAGCATTCCCATAATGAAATTCAATGCCTAGTATCAGTTTATAATTGTTCATCTATTCCTGCTGTTTGTTTGTTCAAACATATACCACAGTTTTCAGAAAAAAGATTGTTCAGCTCATGTTGTCTCAAGTATTATAATCTATTCTTGTCATGAAGTGAAATACAGGTCAAACTTTAACTTATCCCTTAACTAGCTATTTAATTCAAGGAAAAATTTCCTCAAACTTCCCTCTTTACAGAATCTAGTAATTCCTAGGGTCTTGTAACCTCTGTCAGTTAACCTCTCTTTAACCAAGTACATGATCCCTTTTATGCACATATTATAAATTAATCCCTTTAGCTGCAGGTCTCCATAGGTTTGGGGTGTATCCCACCCCAGCCTTATGGTTGCCAAATAGGCTGCAGTTATTGCCACCAGACAGAATTTGCTTGAAGTCCTGCAAAAAGGACTATTCTAGTTTGATCACATATTCTAGCTGCTGGTCTGATTAGCTTTCAGAACTGAAATTTGTCAAGAAGTAAGCTTTGGCTTTTTGAGAGCTAACTAAGCATCTAAGGATTCATGAGAGTGTTTTGTAATTCAAGAGTGTTTTGTAAGAAAGCAGAAGCATCACGGGCAAATTACATTGTGTTTGACCGGGGAAGACCCAGGTGTTTTAAATCAAAACTGCAGCAGTAACAGAGACATTCCAGAGCGTCCAGGAGGGAAATGTTTAAGCTTCCAACTTAGTCTTCTGTGAGAACCTTTCTGCTTCTTGTAATGGAAATAGGAAATAGCCATCTTTGCTTAAATTTGACTGTCAGGGGAGAATTGAGATAAAATTGTCTAGAGATACTAATCTACTACTCTCCAAAGCAAAATATTACTGAGATTTCCTTCCTAGAAGTGCCTCCTTCCCTGGGCACAAAGCTTTTGGTGTAATCACCGAACAAGCAGAAGTTTCCTTGAGTTGGTTGGGATGGGCTGGAAGGAGGAGAGGTTGGTAGTATAAAAGAAAATTGTAGGAGTGTACATAGCGATATGTAAACCAAACAAAAGGCAAGTCTTTCAAACAAAGCACTAATATTTAGATACAAAAGTGTCATGAGGTAAGCAGAGACAAAGCAAAGAAAACCTCAGCAAGAAACTGCTGTTAAGAACTAGTGACTGAAGAAAAAGCATTTCAAGCTTGAAACAAATACTTCTTTTTCTGAGAGAGGAAATGTTGCACAACCCATAAACACTCCAGGATGCAGGAGCATCAGCCAGCCAGAATTTCATTTACTTCCTATCTGACTTCTGAATATTCAGGCAGATGAAATTGCTAAGAATAAATTCTGATGGGGGCTGTGAAACAATCCCCTGCTTTGTTTATCACCCTGAAACTGGGGCCAGTTTAGTCTGTGTCCAGAGCATGTGCCTTTGTGTGATGCCATGGTGCTTGTAATGCTCTGTTGGCTCTTAGCAGCTTTTAGCCTGACACTTGTGCTCCTCCAGATTCTCTTACAGCCAGACTCAGATATGTCCATGAAGTGATATAATCTCCTCTGCTGCTGTCAGTGTGAGATGTATTTTTACTGCTTTGTGGCTGGTGGATATGGAGCTCAAGTAATATGAACTGCACATTTGCTTTCTGTTATGTGCAACTGAGTGTGTTCCTGTAACCACTCCAGAATGCTGTTACTTTTATCCCTATATTACAAGACTATTTTCTGTGTTCTGCCCCTCTCCCTTTGGTCGGGGTGTTACATGTCTCAGTGTCTCAGCTAGGTGAGATATTAGGGATAGCCCCCTTGCACTTTTTCTTCCAAAGTTTTAACCCAAATCTTTAGGATGTGAAAGCAGTTTCTCTTGATATTCAAAATGTTGAGCTGTGGGTTACCTGAGTTTTTGATAGGGCTCTTTTAATGGAGAACTCTAAACAAAACTCCTTCCTTGGTTGAAAGCTAAACAAATATAGGAGTCAGAAATTTGAACAGATTTGTGAAAGCTTCTCAAAGGGAATTTACCTCATCTTACTCCTAAGATTTGACTTACTATCTTTCAATTAAAGTTGCAGTCACTACCCATTCTTCACCTGCTCTCTGCATTTTCCTCAGAAGAGGCAGCAGTCAGCAGCACCCTGGTACTCACTTACAAAATCCTGACCTGCTTGTCCAGTCATTAATCCTGTGTAATTCATCTCTTGTGTAATCAAGACTTAGGTATAAAAAGATGTTTAAAATTACAACTATTTCAACTGTTTTTCCATTTACGCATTATTCTGTACTGGGACTATAACTATCTATATCCACCTGACCCTAAAGTCCCTCTTCTACCCATTGCACATCTTTGTTCATTTATTTCCAAAAACACAGCCCCTTCTTGTGCTGGTACATCATCCTGGGCCAGCAGGGCCCATCTTTCCTCTCTGACTCTCGTTCCCAATCGTTTTTTAGTAATGAAAAGAAGCCTTGCTTCTGTTTAACCTTACACTTCCAGCTGGCAGCCTCCACCCAGCTCTCCTTCCAGCCCGATGTGTCCCTGTGTATGCTCCATGCTGCCTGAATGATTTTTGAGGAGGAACAGGGAACTGGCTCTCAGTTTCCCTATCTGTCCCAGGTTGGTTTGGAAGGAGAGCTGCAGAAATGATCCCCCAGAAGCTCCTCAGCTTTGGGGAGTGGGCTCCCACCCAGGTGTCTGTGAGGCCAATGCTGCTCCATGCAAATGGTCACTGAAGGTATGCCACGGACAGACACACACACAAGGGATGCTCTGTGTTCCCAGAGCCTGGTCCTGAACGGGAGCTGTGAGGGGTTGGGCACACTCCAAAGGAAATGCGGGATCTTGCCACATTTCAGCTGCTGAAAATGAAAAGCTTTGCTGAGTATATGAAACTTTACAAAGGTTTGTATCTTGCTCAAGTGTCAGGCAAAGGTCAAAAGTTGCTTCCCCGACACAAAATCCTTTTCCTTAGTGGAGTAGGGGAAGAAACAGAATCCTTCAAAGAAAGAGGTCCCCAGGAGATGCACCCAGAGATCAAGGCAGACCTATACCGTGACCCAGTGCTGACAGACAGTGTGGGCAGTGCAGGGCGCTGACAGTGCCTCAGCTCTTCAGGTTTCTGTGTGCCCTCATGTCAGAAAACTCAGCAGCAGCATTTCTCATCTAAAGCTGGTAACTGATAGCATGCACCAGCTCAATGAGTGCCCTGGGAAGCCATGGTATAGGGAAGAGGCACATCAAGTAGATTAACAGATAATAACAATTTATGTGTTTCCGAGTTCAAGATTATCACATATTAAATGCGTGCACTGTACCTTCTTGTTCAGATACCACCATTGCAATACAGTCTTTCTACTTCAGATTTGAAGTTCAAGGAGAAGAAATAGTGGGATCCGTGTTCTGGATTGTACATTGCAGTTTTTGTGCAATTGTTTCTGTGGAAAGAAGGGATGTGAATCATCTGCATTGGGAACAAACGAGCAATCCAAACAGGTGCTGCAGTTAGATACTGTATGTGAAGGAAAAATACCCAAACAAACAAAACTCACATCTCTTCAGTGATTTTTTTTTCCTTTTACATTTTAGCCAGATGTCATGCAAGTATTTTGGTACTGCTTTTGTGAACAGTCTTGAAGTTTTACAGAAAGCTGACAAATGGAAAGACTGTAAATGTATGTGCATTTCCCAAATGAGCTGTGTTTGCCAACCAGTGCATAGGAACAAAGAGAGTTAAGTCAAAGCAGAGAAGTTCCTCTGAGCATTTTGATTATGAGAAGATTTGTGGGGCTTTACTTTAATAACTATGAAATACTTCAAACTGGTTTCTTAATGTCAGCATTATTTATTTTCAGAGCAAAGTTCAGAAAATCTTGAATGATTGTATATATTTTTTTACATGTCTTGGCTCCTTCAAATGCACATATGTATACTTTCTTTTTCAGAAGTGATAGATTGCCAAGTTATCTGACCTCTCAAGAGAGGAAGTTGGGAGGACAGTTTAGTAACATTTTCTTTCATTCCCAATGTGGATTAAGATCAAAAAATTTGTATTTTAAATTCTGTTAATAGCCTTATCTTTTCTGAACCATAAGGTACTGGCAAAATAACAGTGCAAGTAAACATGGCTCTTGATGCACCACATTAAAAAATGGCTTTTGTTTATGAAAAGTTTTTTTGTTGTAGAAACTTGTGGGAATAATGTTGTATTAATGGTAGGATGTTGACCTTTTCCAGCTATGGAAGATAGTCTCAGAACAGGATCCAGGAAAAACAAACATGGAAACTACTTAACTCCTTAGTTGTGTGCCTGAAACTTTGCGAGGAAGCATTATTTAACTTAGACTATTGTACTTACAGATTGTGTCATTACATTAAAGTGCCACACAAAACCATTTTCAGTAAGTACAAAGGTCTCAAGAGCTTGAGGGGAAAAGTCACTTCAGCAAGGAAGAATATTGCTATAATTTCATGTAATATATGTAAAAATATGCAGTTGTCTGCTATTATCTACCTTTGTTTATAGTCTCCCAGGTCGAAAATAGGGCAGCTTTTCTCCAGATTTTAGGGTACACAGTGCAGTGCAACTGAAGAAGAACTTATACTGAGAATAAGTGTGAAAAGAAAGATGTTCCATGTTACTGTGGACTTAAGCTCATGGTCCTCCTATATGCTAAAACTGACTGCTCTGATTTCTTACGTGAAAAGCCCCAAAACTCAGGTGCATTCCATATAACTTTTGCATGTGACCTTTCCTATACAGTCCATCTTCACCTCTGCTGAATTCACTCCTGCACTGAGAAGCAGCCACAAAACTTAAGGCTTCTGACATCCACTCAGGGTCTTGAAATGAGACCTGGGAGGCGTACAGGTGGCTGTTGGTAGTTTCCCCGTGGTCTGGAAAAAAACTGATGAAGGCCTAGGGTGGGGAAGGAAGTGAAATATTCTCTGATCTATCATTGCACTGTGTCTTCCTCTTTTTTAGACTCTTGGTAGTCAGAAGTCCTGTAGGTAGTTTCTCTGCCATTCCCATTCCTTTGCCCACACATTTCTTCTGAATGCTCTCTGATGTCAGTAGACAGTAGCCAGATGTCCTTACAGGAAAATTGCTGACTATCAGCATTAGCTTCAAGAAGGAAATGGAACTACCCCAGTTAGTATCAGCTGGACATCTCACCAGTGGTTTCCTCTAGATTTCATCTAGATCTCATTTGCCATTCCTGTTAATTAGATTGCATTTGTCATAATAAAGAATAAACAAAATGAAATAAAAGCAACAAAAAATGAACAAATAGAAAATCCCAACAACCAAAGTTTATTAGCATCAAGCAATTTTAATTCTTTTCAATAAAATGCATAAGTCAAGAATACACAAGGTAAAAAATAATCATTAGTACAGTGTACCAGTTCACCTTTAGAGTGTTCTATGCCCAAAAAACAAAATCAGAAATGTTGATTTCAAAACAGGTTTGAGGTTTTTTCCTTAAAGAGATTAGATTTCTGTATCATCTTTAGACAACATATAAGTACTACCTTTCTAGAAGTGCACTTTTTGCATTCTGAAGCTCTCAGGCCTGCTCAGACACGAGGTACTTCAATACATACATTGTTTGTCAGGAGAAAACTTCAGTATCAGCTTTGCAAAATACAGGAGTATGTGAGGAGCTGCTACCAAAGCAAACAAAAGCAAGAAGTGTTTTCCTCTTACGTACAGTGTGTCAGCTGTCACTGCTCCTGAGGTGAGTGGGCTGCCAGCGCGGGAGGCGCAGCTGATCCACAGCTCACAGCTCACCCAGCTGCAGTGAAGCAGCACTGAGCTCTGCCAGCCCACTGTGTGCCCTTCTGACAGCTCAGTCACTGCTGCTTGGGGTCCCACTGTGCCCACGGCCAGTGACAGAGCACAAAGGAGGTGCAGGAGGTGCTGCAACACCCAGGCAAGCTCTCCTGCTTGTAGCCTTAGGCTCTCAGGAGACGTTGCTTCCTCTCTTGGCTTATTCACAGGCTCATGATATGTTGGAAGGGAAGTCATGTAAGGTAAATCTCCCAAGAGCTCAGTTCTCCTTAGTAAAACAGATTTTTGAAGTGTTTGACCAGGAGTTGCATCCACTATGTGCTGATTTTGGTCATTGTACTTATTTACTAAAGTCATTGGTCATTTGGTCATTATACTTATTGACTAAGTGGGTGTTGAAGGCACCTAAGGGAGCTTGGAGCCAGGGTTTGGTACCGACTATTTTTGCAAACTAGGTTCTTGTCTTTTGGATAACACCACTGTGGTTGAGGTTCTCAACCCTAGTAAAGAAAATATCACCAATTTCCTCCTTCAGCCCTCTTGTTTCTTTGCAGTGCATGCTCTGTAAACTGTTACTCAGTGTGCATAGAAGTGTCTCTGGCACAGAGGCCTTCATCTCTTGGAGAATCTGTACATAGTACAGCTAATAAGCACTTTCTAGATTTGACAGGGCTTTTTTTTTCTTGTTTATGTCCCAATAAACTGTAAGATATGCCATTTCTGCTGCTGTTGCCAACACAGATATGTCTAAATTTCCCCTAAAGATCTCCAATGAAGGGAATTCCGCAGTCCACCAACAAGCTTGTCAGCATATCTGAAGTTCCTGTGCTGGTATCTGTGCTATTGTACCCCACTTGGACTTTGCTGCTGCAGTCTAGGGAGAGCTGACTCATTCATTTATTACTTGTAGGTAAAGTTTCTTGTATTGCTGACCATTCTTTATTGTTTTCCTCTTGACTGTTGAGATGCAGTGTCCAGAACTGAACTTAGACCATCTGACCACAAGCCTATCAATGCAGAGAAGAGGATAGGGATTATTTTTTGTGTCTTATGCTTGTCTACAGTGTTCAAAATCTCAGATGCAAGAAAAGTCACTGGAGGGGTCACTGGGGGTTGGAGTAGATGATCTTTAGAAAGTTCCTTCCAACTCAAACTTTTCTACTATTCTTGGAGACAATTGCCATTTTCTTCTTAAATTATGTTGTTGATGTGGCATCTCTTCACATTTGAATCTGGTGTTGGATGAATGTGTGTATAGCTGGATATTACAGTTCAGTATTTAATGCAACATTTACTGCCAAGTAATTCTTATTGATGGAAGCTACACCTGCAGGATGTAAGTCTGAGGAGGTGGAGAATTATTCCACGGACTATGTCTGCAGAAGATACTGAATTGTCTGCATGGCAATTCTTTTCTCCCATCACTAGAAGATTTCATCTGTTTCCAGTCAGAAACTCACCATCTAGGGGGCTCTGACTATTTATAGAAAAGTAATAGGAGCTTCAGTCTCTAGTTGGTAAAAGGTGGGGAGCATGAGAACAATGTGCCATTCACCAGGAGTTGTGGAAGTCTTTGTAGGCCCCTTTGGGTTTTAATATCATTTCCCCTATCAAAGTTTGGGACGAATGCTTGCACAACAGCACATTTTGTTTTCATATCTGGGTGGTAAATCAGAGTGAGGAGGTACAAGTGGCAGCCTGTGATGGCACAGCACTGTGTGGACACACAATAGCTTCCACATGTACAGTACAGTACCTCCTTGGCTCCCTAAGGCTCCAGAAAGTGAGAAAAGCCTGTTTAGGGCTGCCTTTTCAAAGCCAGTCAAAACAAAGTAAAAATAACAGCAATCTTCATCATCCCTTGCCAATTTGGCCAAAATCACTGGGTATGCTTTGCTTAGGTCGAATTTTGCTGGAACATATCAGTGAATGAGAAGTTCATTTGCAATGTAAGTGTGCCAATAAATAGCCAAAACATAACACTTGGAAAACTCAGTAGATGGACAGCACTCCCATTTGTCAGCAGCTAATTTTCCAATGCACTGAGAACTGTGGGTGGCATTGGGAGTGTTGTGGGAAGGTTTTGGGAGGAGGGGTTGATTGGAATAGTTTTAGTATGAGGACTGTCTTATAGCTAATCAGTTGTATGAGTGGAATTTTATCTCTGCTGGGAGGTGAGCTCATTCGCCTTTATCGACCTCAAATCCATGTTTAGAAAAAAGTCCAAAGTAGGATGCATTCCTTTTCTAGATGGTTTATTCTTATAAAACAAAACTGCTTGTTACCACCCTGTGTCTTCTGAAAATGAGCTGTGTTTGATTTTGGTCTGGTTTACACTTTATTCTGCTGAAACAAAAAATGCAAGCCTTCAGATTAGCTCTTTCTGTTTCTGGATCCTTTTAGTGATGGATTTTAGAGCGTCTCACAGTCCATAAAAGTTTTGTCAAAGTACTCTAGCCACTTTCTTCCTGTTTTTTTTTTTTTTGTACTCTTATTGAAGACCAAGTTACAGAGTAGAAGTAAGGCAGGATGTTTTATTCACTGTAAGGTTCGCTGAAACCCAGCTGGCCATCCATACTACCAGGCATGGAATTTCCCAAGTCTGTACATTGCTTTCCTACCCTGTTTTCACTGCATGTTTGTTTTTCTTTTTATCCCTGGCTATTCCATGCCAACCCCACCCTTAGTTTTTTAACTGGTGCTTTTCTATCCAGGAATGTTCACCTAATGAACTTGAAGATGTTCTTCTTGCCAGGTGGCTAACCTGGCAAGAAGTGGAAGTGTGGGAGTGGACAGTGGGAAGGAGACAGAAGGAGGGAGTTTGTGGATGTGATTTGTCTAGGAGCTGGCAGCAGATGGCTGGGACTAAGGCCAGTAGAGGAGGAGATGAGCAGTGGGAGCAGGAGGGAACAGTGAGTTGGGCAGTAAAGGAAACCATTCTAAATGCAGCAGAGCTCAGGGCTGCACAAGGGGCAGGTAACTTAAAGCTACTCTGTGTCACTGTTAATGTGGTGGGCATGATCCTCAATAAGCTGTTATGGAGCAGGGTGCATGTTGGTGTTCCTCTCCCACTTTGAATAAAGTTGCTGGAAGTAGAGGGAATTGGAGTATTGTCAGTGTAATGCTTTGTTTGTCTGAGGGCCAGGTTAGCCTGTGGGATATAAACAATGCCCAGCTCACTCACTGTGTGCAGCCAAAGTGCTGCTTAAATAGATGGCTCAGTGCCATCTCAGCTGCTCTCGCTGTGGGCACTGAGCATCCATCCCTCACCCAGTGGTGTCAGTAGAGGAATGAAGGAGCCTTTCCTGCCTTGCTACTTCTGGAAAGAAGGTGGAGAAGTTGGGACAAAGGAGCATGAGGATTATTTAAACACACCTTGAGTTTGGCCAGTCAGCAGTAAGCGGTCTTTGCTTCTTATGTACTTGGTTAAAAGAAGGTTTCTGCTAAGTTAAAATGAATTTGGTTCCCGAGTCAACCTTTGGAAGATTTTCAACAAACCACTTAAAAATGCAGGAAGGACTTAGTGAAATAAATCTTATTTTAGTAAATAAACTGAATCACAGTTTTCCAAAGCCCCTCTAAGAATGGACTTTCTAAGACTTCCTGAGTGAAAGAAACAGTGGTGTGCACCAGGATCCAGTGCTTGCTCTCGTCCTTGGATTTCCCAGGCTGCAGGAAAGCTGCCGACACTGGATGGGCTGAGGATGGAAGTGCATGCTTTTGTGAGATGGAAAAAGTGATTCATCCATCCTCCTCCTTAAGCACTGCCTAGGAAGGACAGCACAGGCAGGGTTTCTGTGCCTGTCCTTTTCTGTAAAGACCTTTCTGTAAGAGAAGTGTGGCTGGATGAAAGGGGAGAATGTTAGAAGAGACGAGTCCTGGTCTCTGCTGCTTAAGTAGAATGTGTATAGCCAGTGCTGAGCCCCACCATTTGCCCTATGGAAAGGCTCCCTATCCTACCGACTCCTTGAGAGGGAAATTCATTGCAGAAGTACTCATAAACTTCTTCCTTCTGAGTTGGTCACCTGAAGTTGTCTCAGCTGTCACACTGATGATGCTCCAGGCTGGCCCCGTACTTTGAGATCAGCCATAAAAGTGATGCAGAGAAGGATTCTTCAGGTAACTGAATAGGAGGTGCTATATTTTGTTGGTGTTTCAGGTAGAACTAATACATACTAGAAGCACCAATAAAATGAGAAAATGCAAAAGTAATGCCAGAGGCACTCTGTAAGATAGACTTTAGATTTTATTCTACTGGTTTGAATTGAATATTCTTTTTTCAGTTAGGCAGTTGTCAGTATGAGGCACAAACTTGCAATTAAGTTGTAGCTGGTAGAAAAATGTTAAACCTCCTGAACTTGCACACATTAAGATAATAACCCAGTTTGTTCTAAAAGAACATAATGAAGGAATTCAGTGAATGGGAATTACATAAACTCTACCATTGATGTTGAAGGACATGATCTATAAATTAGGAGATTGAGAGTAAACAGGAAATTCCACAGAACAATTTCAGGATAAAGAAACTATAGCAGCAGATGGAAAGATGTTTCTGTTGGGAGACTTTAGAGGTTGATTTTGATACCATCTACCTCGTTTTAAAAGAAACAACAACTCCATCTCCATGTTTTGGTGGTGAATTCCAGCTGTGCATTAGTGGAGCAATGCTAGTGCCAGCTAGAGCACAATGCTGCACAATTCTTGTCAATCTTGTTCCTATATACAGGTCACACCTCTTTTTCTCTCCCCTTACATCCACATTAACAACTTTGTGGGCATGATATATCTGAAAAGCACACAAAATGTGTCAACATATAACAAGCATATGTGAATATGTTTGGATTTTCCTTAAGGCTAAAGGAGCAAAATAAGAGATAAAGGGGAACTAGGTCTTGCAATGAAAAGTAGTTGAAGCCTTTATGCTTATATATACCTAATATAATGTAAAGTAGATGGGGGTCTATTTTCTACTTGTTTCAATGGTTATGGATCAGGCTGCAGTATAACTCCTGGTAGCAATTTGTCACGAGGACTTAGTCAGTCTTTTTATTTCACCAGTGTTTCAATCTCACAGCAAAATCAGCCTGCTTTCTACAAGGATATCCCCAGAGAAATGGGGATAGCATTCCTACAAAATAAATACAGGGCCTTTCAGTATTAAAAATGTGGGCAGAAATGTTCTTGTCCGCATGTTGTTATTATTTTCATAGCAACTATTTTGTAAAACAACAAAAAGCCCCCCCCCCCAAAAAAAAAAAAACCTCACCAAAAAAAATTCCAAAACAGAAAAGAGAGCAATTAGCAAATAGTTTGAATGCCTGAGATAAGAAACCATAATGGCTGGTAGGAAAGAAGAAACCTCATGTTTAAGATAGCTTCTCAGCAAGCTGCATAATAGTGTCCAAACATGCTTCCTTTTGGCACATGTCGATATACACAGACAAAGAAACAGGAAAGGGTTTTTTTTTTAGTTAGTTCCCTGTGTCAGAAACAGACACTGATGGAGAATTCAGCCATAAACATACATTATACTTACTAAAGAAAAAGAGACACAGCCTTGGTTTTGTGTGAAGTGCTGTATTACAGTTGGAGTAATGTAGCTCTGGAAACGATGCTTTGGGGGATCAGGTTCTGGCTTTCATCTGTACACTGCCTTGTCACAGCATTACTGATGTGCTCTGCAAATGCCAGTGGTGAATAAACTGACTCAGATGATAAAGAAACATATCCCTTTGCTATGCAGAGTGTGAATTCTCGAGGCTGCTGTAGACTTGGCTGTAGAGAGAAAGGCTGCTCAGTGCAGCCGACATTGGGGTTCTCAGTTATTCTCGGGTCTAAATACAGAAAACTGCCCATATCACATTTCTCTGCCCAGAGGTGGACCTCCAGAGAGTGAAGCTCAGCAGGCACACAATAAGGATGATGATGATGAGCAAATGTGGAAGGACTGTGATTCCCCGTCTCTACAGAAATGGATATCTGCATGCTAGGCATGAAGAGCTTTCCGTGTATGTGTGCCTGTTCATGTGTGTGTGTGTGCAAGACCCAAGCTTTCACTGAGCCAGTCACTCTCATAATTAGTTTTTGTAGTAGTCCTAGCGAAGTTTTCTTTCTAATTTGAAATAATCAAAAAGATAAACATGGCATTCCTTAACAAACAGTTACAAATTAGTACAATGGACTGAATTGCAGCTACTCTACTATCATCATTATTCACACAGAAATGTGGTTCTAATCTCAAAAGAGGACTTTACTCACTAAAGTGATGCAAATAATGAGAAAAGATCGTTTTACCACTGTGCCACTGCAGAACACGAAGAAGCATGATACTTGAAGAAAGGAGGTGTTACCCACTGATGCATCTGTAAGAGCTTTGCAGGTGTTAAACAAAAGACGTGGTGGAGCTGAGAATTAATCCAGTATTTTAGCTATTAAATAATGGTAATGTTCTGAATTTCTGCATTTGGTCTCCATATATCTGTTTGGTTCCAGCTGTTTCGTTAGAATGGTGTCTAATTTGGAGTATACTCTAGGTCTTCCTGCAGCCCGCCCTGCAGTGCCAGTGCCCCTACAACCTGTATTCCTGCATTCTCAAGAGCTGTGTTCTTTTCCAGTAGAGTATGGGGCAGAGGAAAGGGAAAAAGGAGACAAAAAGGACCTGTGTCTCATTCTGATACACAGCAAGGGAATGGTTGGGTAAGCATCTGGATCTAGGAGCTGGGCATTGTGTTGGATCTTTCTCTTTAAATGTAGTTAAATTTCATCCTACATGTATAAGGACTTTTTTCAAAGACCAACAGCAGTTGAGATCTCCCCCAGTCGCCTGTGGAAATTCCACTGCATTCAATCTGATTTCTTGCCCAGGTGAGGTGTGTTTCAAATAGGCTGGCTGGCTGGCTCTGCAGGGATGCTGACGCCGCTCTAAACAAAACTACGCAAGCAGTCCGGCTGTGATGCCACATTAATCTCAACAAGTGTATTCTTCAAGTGCAGCTGGGGATTAAACCTATCCCAAGAGCTCATGTAGGATGAGGTGGTTTTGCAGTAGCAACTTTGTTTAACATTTCTTCACATTTGTGGCTAACGGCGAGTTCTCGAGTGCACTAGACACTACTAGAAAAGGGAAGGATTTTGCAGCTCCTGGCACTGCCTATTATATACCAACAGAAGAAGGAAAGATTTATTTTTGCTTGCTGAATGAGAGAGAGAATGAAGTGCTGAGAGCTCTGTAACATTTCATACTGTCTTAGACGCAAAGAGCCAGATGAATATTGTTGGAAAGAATGTGTTTATACAAGATTCATATTTATCGCAGAAGCTGTGGTCTTAACCTTAGACAAGGCATGGGATGAAAAAGCTGAGCATGTAGTAACTCAGCAAAATTCCTACTTCTGCCATGTATTAGAGTAAGCTTCAATTGCTTATTTTTAGAGGATTATTTTAGAGCAGATTACAAGCAATTTGTTTTCCATAAATACTTGCATATAGATTGAGAGAAAGTAAAATATATCTATTAAGAAAGCATTGTTTTCCATCTTTACTTAACTTTCCCAAGGCAAACAGCCACAAATGGTGCTCTGAAAATGCCTGCACTTGTAGCCTTTAAAAAAAATAATCACCAGACTTTGGACAAAGTACCAAGCTTGGTCTCAACCTTGCACTGCATTGCAGGTTGTTGATAGCACAATCTGGATGGATTCTTCTGGGATCTCAGACACATTCCCATGCTCTTTGACTTCATTGATTTAGCAGTAAATGGCACATTCTTGGAATGCTTTCTGCGGAAAGATTCTATATAATATGGATAGGAATAAGCATGTGAAATAGTTTGTGTTTTAAGCAGAGCAGTTATTCCCTCTTGTTATATTACTGTGCTTTCTTTCATTCCCATGTTATTGCTAAAGTTTGTTATTGTGAGAGATTCTGAGCCTTGAGAAACTGGAGTTAAACTAGTTTTTTCTTTTCTTTGCTTTCTAAGAAAAAAAGGAGAGATGTTGGAAATTTTCCCATCAAACATCTGTTAGATGTTAGACCCGAATATGTTCCCAGTTCAGCTGTTCTGGTCTAGTACTGGGGTGGTGTAACTGAACTCAGTGGAGTTAATCAGAGATGACAGGGCAATAGCATTTATTGCAACACACCTACTGTTTAAATATCAGTGATGGCAGTATACTGAAAGTTAAATTAATTGGAAATTAGGAAAATTGTACAGTGAGAGGCAGAGGAATCTGTGAATTATGGCTTTTAACATAAAGAAACTGTAAATGGCCAAAAGTTGATCCAGAGGGAACCTTACTCTAGCATCAATCTTTCAGCATCAATCTCTCTTTGCAGTGGGAACCTTTTCTGGATCCGCTGCTGAAAGCCAGTGAATGTCCTGTTCCAGCACTATATTCAGGCTGTTCTATCTTTGAATGTCCTTTCCATTTTCACTAAATCTTTCACAAAGAAATATATCTAGATCTGAGTTTTGATGTGCAGTGTGTACAGTTACATTTCAGTTCACGTGAAGATTAGGGGAAATAAATTACAATAAAAGCCTGGTTTAAGATGAGTACACAAGCTGTTGCCTCCTTTACTTTGGGTATCAAAGTCGTATTAGTAAGAATTTACGCCGTTGGGAAGAAGATGAAAAAAAAGGAAGATTAAATTTCTGCACAATGCCCTTTTGGTAAACTGTAGCAGAGGAAAGGGGAGTTAAAGTTGGTCTGTAAAAGCAGCTGAAGCAATTCCCTCCAGCATGAGGAAATCTTAGGCTGGAATAAGGCCAGCAGAGCCAGCATGGTGACATTGACTCCATTCACAGCATAGCAGATGTAAAAAGCAGGAGACAGCAAGATCCAAACATGCTGTTCTCCAGCATCAAAGCAAGGAGACTGCTCTTGGGTAGTGTATGGCAGAACAAATGTTAACAAAGCCAGTTTTGCTGACCTGAAATATTTTCAAGACTTGTGATATTTTTTTCCTAAATAAGGCAAAACTTTTTTTTTTTTAAGACTGCGATGAAAAAACAGCTTTAGAAAAGAAATACAGACTTGGCAATGCAGCTGTGCTCTAGGCTCAAACCTGAGCTTGCCATCTGTCCTGTGAGGGCTGTATTTACTCACCAGCTCAAGAGTTGGCACCTTATCTCATTTTGACTAAAACCCTTATTTTTTAGTTAGGAATTCTGTCCCATTTTTCATACCCACTATCTTTTAAATCAATCCATACAAAGAACCTTTTCTGACATGTTTCTGTTTTCATTCAGCAAAATAATCCTACACAGCTCTGGTTTTAAAGCTCTTTTAAGTCCAGTGCTGAACTCTCTTCAGACTGCCCTTAGGATGGGTGGCTTCTGTGGCTTTATGTTCCCAGCTTTGTTTAGCCCTTAAGAGCTAGAAAAACTGCAAGTATGCAGTGGTCAAGCTTGTGTTTCACTTTGATTTTCCGCAGCAAGCAGAGTGATAAGCTCTTATACAGCCTACTTGGGATCTGCAGGACTAGTAGCACTTAATTGTACAGATCTTTTGGCATTCGTGTTCAGCCTTCAAACAGTGCTTCATGACCAGGACTTATTCATTGCAGCTTATTCATTGCTTTACCATCCATGGGCATAACATTTCATTCCAAGTAGTGCTGTGGAAAGCGCACTATATTCCTGTTAATATTACATGAAGTTTAAGATTTTTTTTTTTAAACCTCTTCTCTCAAGACTGTTTATCTGTCTACATTGATGTTTGTCTAAAGATATGTTTTACAGTCTATTTACTTACTGATGTGCCAGAAATTTGTTTACCAATAAAATGTAGATAAAAAGTATGTATGTATTGGTTTCCAGTAAGTTTTTTCTGTCCACAATTTTTTTTAATTATAAAAATATCTAATAATGCAAAAGATAATACATTTCAGTGATAAAAGATTTGTCATTGATTGGGCTATATTCAATTTATTCTGTGATGCCTTCATCAAAGTAAACTGACCCAAAAAAGCTCATTTTCTTCATTCAGACAAATAGAGTGCACCATTTGGACCTCATTTCCAGAATCTTTTCTCACGGGAATTTCCCACTCATGTCGTGGATAGTCTGTGTGAGCAACAACTGAACGAGCAGGCAAAACCGCAAGGATTGTTACAGGCATCTGATTACAATTACTAGCAAAGCTTCTAATCCTTGTTTCTCCAGCTATAGCTTCAAAAATCAACTAATAGCACCACATGCAAACATGATGGTATTTGCTTTGATGGGTTTAGGCACTGGGCAACACAGACAAATTTTGCAACAAGATCCTAAGAAGGCCTTAACTCTTTTCCGTGACTGCAGCTTGCATGGAACAGCAATGGAAAATTATCTGAACTAGTCAAACTAGCTTATCATGAATGAACAGTCTTTCTGTGGATATAATGAGGAGGGAATAGACTGGAATGGTGTAGGAGAACAACAAGGAGCTCTATATTTCATGTTTGTCATAACAAGTATCCTTGGGACATTCATTTTTCATAGTATTTATGTTCATTTTTAGTTTTATAGTCTTCATGCAGAGGATTAAAATGAATCTCTCCAATTGTGTGAATTTTACATAACTTTGTGAAAAAACACAAGTGCTGCTCATGAGCTATTCATTTTTTAACATTTGTAAGCCTACTGGAAATCAATAGCATGGAAATAGAAAGTGTTCTTTACTTGGGGAAGATGGATAGCACTGACCAGAACTGATGGGGTACAAGTACTGAGTGCTGCCCCATTCCTCTCAGTCCACGTGATGATCAATGGAAGGAAGAGCTGATAGTCCAGAGTGTCACCAAACACTCCCTAAGGCAAGGCAGATCAGCAGCCCCCCCAACAAGGAAGATCTCTTATCTTCCCTTGCCTCCACCCTGCAAAAGGAAATCCACTCAGAAGAAGGTGGTACAGAGATGGCTGTGTCGTATGCCTTCTTTCTGCTCCCCAAAGAAAGCTGAAAAAACTTTTCTGGCAGATGCTGTGAGAAGTAGCTGACAGTTTGGGACAAGTTTATTTGAGCAGACCCATAAAATAGGCACTCCAAAAATCACTGATTTCATTTTTGCAGCTCGACTGTCCCATTGGATTTCTGTGGTCCTTAGGAAGGACAGTGAGGAGAATAGCCACTCTGTGTAACACCCATCTCTCCGGAAAAGGAACTGATGAGCTTCAGCCAAGAAATTAGCATGGGCTTACTTTTACCAGAAGTAACTCATGCTTTGCATTTTTTAGGCTGGAGCAGCAGGGCAGTGGAATGTAACAAGTGGCTTCCTGACTTCTAGGGCAGCAGCCCCACCAGGAATGGCTGTTGGTGGCTTCTCCATGTGCCGATGTGTATCAGGAATAGCAGTGGTGCAAGAGTCTCTGCAAGACAAAATTTAAGCTTTGGAGGAAAGAGTATCTAAATACAGTTTTTGGAAGTGCTTATTGCCCAACTTAATTGCAAATAATTATTCAGTGTTAGACCGTTTAAGTCTCTGAAGGATACATGGTAGCAGTTTAAAAGAGGTACTTGAAATTGCTTCATAGATTTTCCCATGCCCCTCTCACACCTCTCAACCACTGCATGCAAAAACACAAGTAGGTGTGGTTGCAGGCAGCTGATCTTGAGTGAGGTTTTGACAATCATATTGTATAATCTCATCTAATGCAGTATCAAATTTTCCTGAAAAGATAAGCATGTTTTGGGCCATATCTTGAAGGTCATGAAATGCCCATTTATCAAGTCTCGCTTACTCCAGTCAGTAGCTTCTAGTGTGCACACAAACTGTCAGCTGCTGATAGTCGGCTTTGCTGTGAGGACTTGCTGGAGTAATTCTCAGATTTCTTTTTCTTGTGCTCATCCAAAATGGCCTGCAAGGTGCCCTCTGATAGCTGTGTTTGCCTAGAGCATTGTGCTTCAATCTGTGCCATTTTATGTGCCTGATGTGCAACAAGGCATTGATGACACCTAGAATGTAGACTTTTCAACAGTGTTTTTAATTCATTTCCCAAAATTTAAGATCAATTATGTCATCAACTTTTTTTAATCTGGAATGGATACTGGTCCATTTTCACTAAAACATATGTGCTCCATTAGGTTTAGGAAAAGAAGTGATTAATAATGTAAAAGCATTTTAAATGGATTCTTGGATACTTTCTATTTAATCTCAGACATTTAACTGATTTTTTTTTTCACTACACATCTTTGGAACAGTGCAAGAAGTCCCGCTGTTGTGTGGTTTCAGTTGTTTTAAATTTCAGGATGTTTTTTTAATTATGAGCATGGAAGCGTGCTTTAGCTAGCCTGTGACTGAGCAAGGCTTAAATTAGGTCACAGGCTGGCTTTTTGTGTTTACATTTTTGTCACTGCGTGTTTTATCCCAACACACATCTTCTGCGCTTCTTCTCTGAAGTTGTTAACAGCTGCACAAAAACTGTCGTCTGAAATGTTTTTCCAAGTCTCTGTTTATCTCTGTGGTGAAGGATTGCTGCTGCTGAAGCAGTCCGATAGTTAGCAAATCTTAAACTGGCCGGAATTCACCTGAATTCAGAAGGGTTTGTCTGACACCTGTGGCACCCTTGAGGTGTGATAGGGACTGTGATACCCACAGGTGTTTCTGCAAAATGGTTGCAGAGGACTCACTGTGGGCTTCAGAGAGGTGGGTGTGCGGGGGTGCTGGGCATTGACTGGAGAGTGGTGTTCTCATCCGTGGGTGCTTCCCATCTCCACACTGGAGTGACACCACTTCAGTTCAGTACAGACCTGTCTCAAGCCCTCGGCAGTGTCTGCACACATTTACCTGAGGAATGAGAAGGCTGTAGTTTTGCATGCTTATCCTACAACCACTCTCTAATATCAGGCAAACATTAAGGTAAAAGTAAACATCTTGCCCCAGTTTGTTGGGTTTTTTCCTAAAACTTCTGGTTTCTTAATACTACTAATTTGTTCATCTGTAGTGAAGCAAGTGAACCCTGTGTATTGTCAGGGTAATGTCATTAATCTTTCTAAGTTGAAAGCTGTATTCTTTAAAAACACACAATTACACAATTATACAAAATTATACAATTATACAAAAACTCAATTAATCGCTGTATCTTATATCTGAAGCAAAGTTTAGGGCAGCAATGTTCTCAGTTTAATGTTGGGTCCTGTTGTTTAGCTGTTCTCTCAAGTCATTGCTGATTCCTGCAGTCAAGGATTAAACATTCAGTTGGGTAACAAGGTCATCTATTCTCTAAGGTACTAATTGAATAAAGTAGCATGTTGTTTAGTCAAACAGCTGAAAAGCAATCTAAGCCTATACTTTGCTATGCCTGGAAATATATTTCTAGCTATTTTCCTTAATGTTTCTGCTGTACAGTCAAAGTACATTAATTTCACTCTTTTTTTGTCAGCTTTGCTGAATACTAATAATTGAATTTTGGGAAAAGTTCAGTCAAGGTGGAGCTTGTGCAGAAATCTCATAACTACTTTGCATAAAATAATTAAAATTATTTAAATATCTGTGGTAACTTGAAATCTAAGACTTTCATAACTCAGTGTCTAGTCAGGCATTTAAATAATCAGAATTAGCTGGAAAATCATATTAAACCATATTTCTCTTCAGAATAAAATACTTTTATTGAATGCTGAGAGGAAATAGATTGGATTTTCTTTTTTGTCCACAATCTATCATAGTTAATAATTCAAATTCTTTTTCTATGATGCTTCATTAAAATTCTTCCTGAATTGCATCATCTCCATGGGGTTACTAAATCATATTCTCTTATAATTAGTTTAATCTTCCAAAGGTATCTGATATGTATAGGAATTAGATTGATAAAATCATCAAGACCAAATAGAATATGCAAGTAGGCAAATTGCTGATTTTCTTCATTGCAGTTAGGTTAATAATTATGGAGATAATGTTGCATTACCCCAGCCAGTGTAATTAAAAATGAGTTTTCATTGATTCTTGTTTCAGTCCTTGTTACTGGAAACCTACCATCTGAAAATTCTGTCAGCCTTATTAAGACAAATTTAATTTTTGTTTTGTTTTGTTTTGTTTTCCTGTATCTGTTGAAAACCTGTTGTGGGTTTCTTGTTCGTTTGGAGGTGGCAGGTGGAGTAGGAAGAGAAATATGGCTCTAAGTCATGAATATTCAGAGGAAGCTGAATAGCTCTGTCATCTTTTTTTACTCTGACTCTTTCTTCAAATCTCTCCTTTTAAGTGCACCCCCTTTTTTGTGTCAAAATGTAATGAAATATCAGGCTGTGTTCATAAGGAAGTAGTTTGGTTTTTATCCTGAGGAGTGCTTGTTGGTGTCTTCCTGTGGTGGAAACAAACAACAGCAGAAACTTCTTCAGTCTGTTCTTCTACTGTATAAATCAGTAGAGTTGGTTGAGTGATAGGCCTGGCAGGGTTTTAGTGAGGTTATTAAAGCCTTGCAGGAGCAGAAGGCTGTTTTTTCTTGTAAACACCCATGTAAACTCTAAAGCTATGGGAGACCTCACACATACATAAGTATGTCTGCAGCAAACACACAGCTATAGTTATCCACAGGCAGATAGCTATAAACCTGCATCTTGGCTTTTGTGAATAATGCCAACTTTACCAGACACTTCATAGTAATTATCAATGTTTTTAACAGTAAGAAGATATTCCATCTCATGTCAGTGACTCCTACCCCTTATCTGTTCTAAAGAAACTAGATTGCTTTATGGCTTGTGTTAGATACACAGAGATCTGAAGACGGCAAACAAAAGAAAGAATAAATATGTACACAGACAGAAAAATTCTACAGACATCCCAGAGAGGAAAAAATCTAAGCAATAGAATAGGCAAACAGCTAAATTGCAGGGTCTTAAAGAGGATTTTGAACATCAGTATCGCCGTATTTCACTGAATCACAGATTGGCTGAGGTTGGAAAGGGGCTCCAAGATCATCTAGTCCAACCACCCATGCTCAGGCAGGGTCAGCTAGAGCAGGTAATAGTTGGTCAGTCTTTTTTATTGCCCAGGTAGTTTGGGTGTTACCAATCTCCAGGCCATCATGACTCATTCAGCCATCCACATCATCAGTCTGTACCAAGCACTCCAGCCTCCACAACACTTGCTCAGAGTTTGTTTGCTTTCATATAGCAAATGTTCTTTATCTCTTGACAAAAAAAAAAGCAATAAAAGTTATTAACTTTTATTAAGGCATTAACTTGGACAGGAGAGCTAGCATTGGCTCTTTTCAGTAGCTAGATAAAAGTCTTAGGTTCTCCCAGATGCAGAAACAGACAGAAAAGTTGAAAATATTTTTCATGAAAAAAGGGAGGAATGAGAGCCAAAAATTCAAAGGGACCACATAAATAAAAGTGCATTTGTTACTCTCTTTGTCAAAAATACGGAAGACTGACACTCCCTGTGGTAGTTGAGATCTTCTCAGGGACCTGGAGGATCCAGAACCTATAAATCTCAGGTACAGATGTTCCAGCATTAATTAGTGTTTTGGAAAGGAGGAGAAGTTTCACATTTATCTCTTGCTTCCTTTCATCCTTGCCGTAACAGATATGGTAAAGCAAGAGAGGCATCTTAGCAGAAGTTTTGGGTCGTGGTTGACCTGTGAACTGCACCATTCTGACCATTTCACCACCAACAATTCAATTTCCCCTGTCAATAAATGAAGCCTCTCCCATGAGACTGATGGAAGCATCTCTGCAAGTACATTATTAGTTCACAAAACCAGCACATCACTGCACATCACTGATTCCTTTGACACAGCTAATCCTGTAAGCAGACTGTGTTCTAGCCAAGAAGGCACTAATTTAACAAAGGTTAGACACACTCTAGAATCAGAATCTGAAATACTGAGAATACTTTCCTCAAGCTGAAGCCTGAAACCAGTCCCCAGTGATGAGACCCAGATGAGTAGTTCTGACAAATTGTTTAGCAGCCTCTCTGGTGTTCTGATAGAACAGATAAGCTCCCTCTATTGTTTCCCCTTGTGTGGAAGGCTTCTGTTTTCCTCCACATTACCTGCATTTGCTACCATTTAGAGAGCAACCTAAATTTTCTCCAAGATCTGTCAAATTAATGGCATGTCCTTCAAGGAAAAGCAGCTTGCCATTACAATTTAGCAGTGCCTTCACTCCCTCAGTATCTGTAGAATGAAAAGGAGTAGAAGATCCTTGTCTCTAAAATGGAGAGACAGGGATTTGACACACTTGGTGCACAGGGAATTGGCTGGATGGACACATGCATAGAGCCAATGGCTCAGTGTTGGAGGGGAAAACAGTAATGAGTGATGTCCCTCAGGGGTTGGTCTTGGGATCAGCACTGTTCTACATCTTTGTCAGCTGCATGGACTGTGGGACTAAGTGCATCCTGATCAAGTTTCCTGATGACAGCAAGCTGTGTGGTGTGGTGAACAAGCTGGAGGGGAGGAATGCCATCCAGTGTGAAAAGCCCAGGGAGGTCAACAAAGCCAAGTACAAGGTGCTGCATCTGGGTCGGAGTACCCAATCAGTCCAGGCTGGGGGATGACCAGATTGAGAGCAGCCCTGACAATGACTTGGGGGTGTTGGTGGGCAAGAAGCTCAACATGACTCAGCACTGCATCCTTGCAGCCCAGAAAGCCAGCATATCCTGTGCTGGATCAAAACCAGGTGATGTGACCAGCAGGTTGAGGAAGGTAGTTCTGCCCCTGCATTCCACACTGGTGAGATCCAGGCTGGAGTGCTGTCCAGCTCTGGGGCCCCCAAGATAAGAATGACATGGACCTGTTGGAGCAAGTCCAGAGGAGGGCCACAAAGATGATCAGAGGGCCAGAACACCTCTCCTATGAGAACAAGCTGAGACCTGGGGCTGTTAAGCCTGGAGAAGAGGCTCCAGGGAGACCTTTTAGCAGCCTTCCAGTATCTAAAGGCTGCTTATAAAAATGCTGGAGAGGAGCTTTTCACAAGGGCATGTGGTATGGGCTTTAAACTGAAAGAGGGCAAGTGTAAATTAGATATTAGGAAGAAATTCTTTACTGTGAGGGTGGTGAGGCAGTGGAACAGCTTGCCCAGAGAGATGGTAGATGTTCCATCCCTGGAATTGTTCAAGGTTAGGTTGGATGGGACTTTGTGCAGTCTGGTGTAGTAGAAAGTATTCCTGCCCTTGATAACAGGGTTGGAACAAGATGATTTTTAAGATCTCTTCCAGTCCAAACCTTTCTATGATTTTATGATCAAACAAAATGGCTTGCTCTGATTATTATCCCGATCCTCTGCTGAAGAAGCTCCATAGCCCATACTACCTATGATAAATGGTTAAAAAATTCCCAGTAGCTTTTGAAATCAACATTTGAAATGATAAATAGGCTTTCTTCTTGAACAGCTGTGGAACTTTATGCTGCTGATGTTCTCCAGAACATCCTTTCCCTTGAGTGATGAGATTTTGGAATCTGCAGATGTGTGGGCACTCTTGGCCCCCATTAGTGCTACCTCAAACTGAGTCTACCAGAAAAACTCAACGTTTTGTAATGGATCTGGAGAACCTTCCTGTTTAAGTTTATATTCCACCCTTGACCCTCTCCAAGACTGTTATCACAAGTTATATTCATTTTTTCCAGGTAGATGATACAGAACTATTTCTTTCATGATTCAAAGGAAAATATTTTTACTCTCCTGCCTGACTTCAAAGAAAAAAAAAAAAGAAGAAAGATTTCACAGAATCACAGAGAGTTCTCCAAGTACTCTCTCCATCGGTTGACATAATGCTTTCTCCAAATAATTTGGCTTCCCTAGATGATAATTCAGCTTGTCTAGTACTGCCAACTTGTAAAAACTTACTGTGAATCTGTGCAGGGAACATGATTTTAAGATACAGAAGACAACTGCTGATAATTTTCAGTATTTCTATTTACTAACTGAAGACTTCTCATAGATTACAGATTATTTAGACAATTTGTTGATTCTGGAAACAAATCCAACATGAAGGCAGGCCCAGCTTAATGACCATCAAAGTGATTGCATTAGAATATTTGTGAGGTTAACAAGCCACATACACTGGAAGGCGTAAGGGTTGATTTAGCTTCAATGTAAGCTGACTCAACAGCAGGTTTCAACAGAGTCCCAGTTACTGAAATTTCTAGAGCATTTGTATTGATACATCAAGGTTGGGAAATCATGCAGAGGAAACAACTGTACAAACTCTGTTCAGATGATATCACAGCACCCCACTGCTCTTGAGACTCGTCTGTCTAGAAGGGCTAGGAGAAAAAAAAATGTCTCTGATTCTGTATCAACAATGACGCTTCGTATTGCTGCACACATCTGCCTTAAAGCCCACCATCCTTCCTGGTGGTTCAGAGCCAATCATCTGGCCTTGTTGGGAGCTCGGAGACTGTCCCAAACTGTAAATTCCCATGACCAGAGTGCGAAGGTCTGTACCGAGTCCCTCATACATGCTGTTAGAACCTGTTCTGGGCTCCCATGTGGAGAGGGTATCCCAGTACACAAACTACTAAAAAAGTCACAGCCTCTGTAAGAGAATTAAATTCTTTCTGCAGTTAAAACAGCCAGTAGTAACTTTTTGTTGCATGATCAAGTCAGTTTTGATAGCTGTTCCCACCACAAAAATAGTTACGCTTTTGTTTAAACAGAAGAACACAGAATGGAAAAATTGGCATACGATAGGCTGAACTCCTGCAGGGGTTTTAATTTTCACATACTCTTAAACTCATGGAGCCTAATGAGCTTAACATTTTGGCCAGTTGCACAATTTGGAAATTTCAACAGTGAATGGTTTTTGGACCAAAAAAAAAAATGTTCTCACAAATATGAAAAGTGAACAGATGTTACTATTGGTGCTTCCAACGCCTACTGACAGAAAACATCTGTGTTCAACTTCCTGAATTTTAGGATCTTGAGAACACTCCTACACACCACTGAAAGCCATTTGAAAGCAATTGGGCTGGCAGATTGGCTCTTGTGTCTATGACTGAATGTTCTAACTCAAGCAGGTGCTGGTTGTTGTCTTGCCTTGAGAAAGCCCAGTTAGCCAAGCAGCAACCTTACAGCTATCCAACTGACTGCATTATCCAAGTTTTTGGCAATATGTGTGAAGTGTGCTTTTATAAAGTGACAGAAAGCAGTTGATCTTAATATTATGATGGTAATAAAATGAACAGAAGGAATGAAAAGAACTTCAAAAAAAAATTTTGGTGCAGATACTAGCAGAGTAGGAAGATTGAACTGCATTCTATGGTGCCCTGGAAATTTTTTGGCTTTTTGATCCTGTAAAAACCTGTGCTGAATGAACAGATTTTTTTTCCTATAAATATACTCATTGTATTAAAAACATATAAGGCATTTGCTGTCTTCCAAGTGCTTAATCACACATTTAATAGGCATCATGAGCAAAGTCTGCTCCTTTACATGAGCATGATACTGCAGATGTCACAGAGTAATTGGGAGTTCCCTGCTTCCTCCTGCTCCTTGTCCACACCCATCAGTGTGATAATTGTCTGGTTATAAGAGCATATTTGGCAAGGTGATTTTCCTCTCTGGTGAATTTTCAGTTGGCTGTCAAACTAACCTTCTCCAATTAATTACATAGTAATGAACATTTGACAAGTATAAATCAATGTCATTTTAGTGTTCTGTAAAACATCATTAGCTCATTCAAGTTCATTAAAGTTCATTCAAAGTTGACATCTCCAAATTTAACTTTAGTTACCTCTTTCTCAAAACCAGAATTTAGCTGGTAGTCAA
The DNA here is from genome assembly GCA_013397155.1 of Irena cyanogastra. Lineage (NCBI taxonomy): Eukaryota > Metazoa > Chordata > Aves > Passeriformes > Irenidae > Irena > Irena cyanogastra. The sequence goes on from VWZV01010479.1 coordinate 667,166, forward strand.
AGGGACAGTATTTACGTGTCACTGAAGTAGGGTTTTTTCCTGATTTTATAGTTTTCTTAGTTTGGTAGTCTCAGTTAAACCAACATAAAGTGAGTAGCTCTGCTAACTGCACTTCCACTCTCAGGCTAATGTGGAATAAATGGATATGCTTTTGAGCACACACCATTATCATCTGATTACTCTTTAATGCTGAAATGTTTCTATCTTCCAAGAAAATCCTACTGTTTTGTACTACCAGTAGCAACATTTCTGCCATGTATTGCCTGCCAGATTAAGTAAATTTATTGCATTTTTATCATCTCCCTTTTCATGCAGCACGATTTTTATTCCAGTCTTAATTCTAACTGCTAAATCCACCATTTAGGGCTTGTTCTTTTGGGATATTGCCTTCTTGCACAGAAGAAAGCAATGATGTGAGGTCAACTTTTGAGCTATGGACTCCTTTTATAGACACTTAAGAAAAATGGGCACATTCAGGTGCATTTGTTTGACTTAGTTTGAATATCCGCATAAGGATATCATGCCATAAGATCTCACTTGCACCTGATGGGATCTTTTGATGACTACACTGCATGTAGATAAATGTCTATGTCTGTTCTATAAATACTTTAAAAATTGAATGCCTTTCAAGTCATTCCAAGTCTTCTCACATAATTCAGTAGAGTGTGCTTACTAGAGAGATACATTTGCTAATATATGTCTTAATTCTGATGCTAAATTTCCTAGTTTGTCTGTTTAGCCATACTTCAGCAGAGATTCTGCTTTGTATTTTCAGAGATATCCCCTTACTGAATCTGCAAACAAAAGCACTCTTTGCCTCTGCCCAATGCTTCTTTCCCACATCCTGTCCACCTTCCTATTCTCCATTCCTCTATGCAATAACCTTTTGTAGGTTTAGTTTGGAAATCCTCATGTGGTTTTGTCTAGACTTGCCCTTTCTGATGCTTTTCTTTGAGAGATCATTGCTGTGGTCCCAGTATTGTTCTTACTACAGAAGCACTGCAAAGCACAGAAAGCTTTTCTGACATTTACTCCTGTGTATTTTGTGACATGAAGAAACTATTAACTGGTTCTTTTGAGTTCTTGACCTACATTCCAGCATATATTTACTTTTGCACATGTTTTATCTTCTTGGGTGACATAGCAGCTTTCTGGAAGATCACAAATTAGATCAAACCGTGGGAACAGAAAACAGTACAAAATTACTTCATTACTAAGTACAGAAAAGGGATGTGTCTTCTGGTAATGGGAATGCTTTCATAGTTTTGGGGTTTTTTTAATGAAGATTTAATGTGTATTCCTTCCTTAATGAAAAAAAAAATCCACCCTTCTGCAAGCTGAATCACTGCTCTGGAATTAATGTTAATGTCATTTGGTCACCACTGTCCTGAGAGAAAATGTCACATGTCCAGACAATGAAGTTAAAAGAGCAGCAGATTGTTACCATGCCACTAGGCTGAACTAGCCTCATTTTTTAGTTATTTTTAACTAATTTTATAATTATTGTGTTTACTTTTGTTATAAATAAAAAAAGCTTGGTAACAAATGAGAAGGAAAGTCTTTTCTGAGAATAAGAGCTGGAATGTGAAACTCAGCTAAATAACCTCCTCTAAAGTAGCAAAGCACAAGAAAAAAGTAGAAATAGCCATTAGTTATGTACTTTTTTGTTAAAGCCTGCCGACTCTTTCAGTGCTACTCTGTGTTTATGAATTTAATATCATGCGGCTTAAGGCACAAGAGAAAGGTTGGCTTGATTTGCCTCTCCAATATTCTAGTTAGACGACAGAAGTCCCATCTCCTCCTGGTGCCATGGTACACTGGTAACCATGTTGTTACCAAATGTCTGAAATAACAGAGTAAGAGTCTCAGTGTGGTATCAGTGTGGTGGCAGAACCTAATGCCAGCCCTACACTAAAAATACAGATTCAGAAGATAAATTCGAGAATTTTCAAGCTGTGACAGTAAATGTAAATATAGCAATCCAATGAAGAAGTAAGATAATAAGTTTTTCTTATTTCTCTTAGACAGCCAAGTGTGTCTACTACACCAAATACAGGTTGAATGACAGAACACATTCCCTTCAGGCAGCCATGCTGTTCAGTTGCATGATGAATTTAATCCCATTTCACATAGCTTCCCCAGCTATCTCACTTACAGACATTTTGGCAGAAGCCTTCTGCTTTTGTTGCCTCAGACCTCGCTCAAGGACAGTTTGACCCTATCTGAACTCCTTATCAGATTTCCTGAAGGTTGTACCATGGTCTGGAATCCTGCACCTGCAGCGGTGGGGGCTGCGTGCAGCAGCAATGGCTGGTGCCATCTAGTGAGGAGCTTCTGAATGCTCACTGCAAACTGTTCCAAGGCATCTTGTCTTTTAGGAAGTAGTCATTAGTACAGTCCTGAAGACACAGAAATAAAGTAACATGCTACTATGTTTAACAACCAAGCCTGCACAAACTTCAGGATTTTTTTCTCTCAGATGATCTTTTTCTCCAGTGGCTAGCATTGGTTGTGTTTTGCCGTGTGTATTTATGTTTCCTTCCCTTCCATGGATCCTTTTAATCTGTTCTTCCTAGGTGGAATTACAAAAGCTTTTAAATCTTGCTTAAAAATACCCCTTGAGTTGCTGAGGTGGATGGAACCATTCAAACTGCATCATCAATGTACAACATAATGATGGAAGGTACATAAATGTTCCATTTTCTTCTGTGTCATGGTAGGTGTTGTTCTCTTCAGTGTCTGAAGATCTCTGGAGGTCTGTCTGTACTGGGCAGCCCAGTGCCACCAGAAGCAGCTGCTGAGGCAAACCATGCCATAGCAGCAGGTGCTCCATGTGGTCTGCTTTTCTCTGCCTCTCAGCCCAAAGTGGTGCAACCTCATAGGTGAAGTATTTCTGACAAAGTGTACACTTCATGGAGCTGAACCCCAAACCCTTCCTATACATATTCCACTCTAATATGTTTAATCCATAAACTTTTAGATAACCAATCTCCTGGATTTATGCTCCAGCAGAAATGCCAGGTGATATGCCCATCTTAGTCTGACTCTTGTGTGCCATGGCAGGGTTCTTGAGGTTCTTCCTTGCAGTTTATATTTTTGGGGGTGGTAGGAGCACTAAGATCATATATTTTTTATTTGGGGGAAGTGATTGCTTTAGTGCACTACATCCATTGAAACCACCTGAAAGAATCACAAATTCCCTATATTTACACCCAGTTTTCCACATTTTGCCAGCCTTACATTTAAAAACTTTTCTGTTTCTTTCTTGTGTGCGTGGAGGGATGTCTTTTCCTGGGTTAGCACTTTTAATCAGCTCAAAAGTTGCTCATTTTCCTTATAAATTATTTTATTCCCTGTTGAGTTGCTGTCTGTTCTGCTTGCTGGTCTCACTGAGTAGGAGTGCGCTGAGGTCCTTGCTGTCACATCCTTTTCCCATCTGTTCTTACAGGGACCGTTCCAGACTAAGAGCTCTTACAAAAAAAATCCCAGCTCCAGCTTGTCTGTCATGGTCAGATCACCCTTCCCGCAGGAAATGAACTTTTCCTTTCACCAGTGACCTTTTTAAAATGTCAGGGAATTAACCTCCTTTCTTTTTGTCCACTGTTAGAAGAAATGATGGTCTACAAGGCTCATTTCCATGTGGGGAATACTGAATCATCACATTCCATGTACCAGAAGCAATTGCAAAATAGTTATCTATAATGAAACATGGAGAAATGGGCTTAGTGGCTGGGAAGCTCTGTAGAAACTCTGATTCAGCCTCCTCTTTATTGCAAATCAACAGTTTTCTCCCATCTTTGTATCTCCACCTCCACTGTTGGTGGATTTCTCAGCAATTCATGGTTCCTGTGTTTTAAAATCTTTGGAGCAGGTACTGTCATTTACTGTATCTCTCTTTGTATAGCACATTAAACACTTGGTTGCCCTCAGAATTAGCAGACCCTCCTCTGTCAATTTTGTTTCCACACTGTAAATTAGAAGGAAGAAAGTATTGCGACATGACATCTCTTTCATCTGACTGATTGTAAAAGAGCTGGAAATTAAAGTTCAAGCTGCAAAACATGAACATTGAGTACTAATTTGAAAGTCTGATCCGGATCTTCTTATGTCCACTGGTACTTAATTGCAAAATGTAGTTATGGAATTCAGTCACAACCTTGGCAGCATTTTCCTTCATGCATGTCACTGGACAAGTGACAATGTATATATAATATGGCAAATATTTTCTGGGGAGATTTCCTTCAGGCTTTCTAATTTCCAGTGTTTGCTCCTCTCTGTAAATAGTTTTTGCATAATATCTGGGCTGGCCACAAGAATTTTGCGAGACCTCTTATAGTCAGCTGAAGTTGCAGGAAGAGCAAAGCAGGGACTGCCTATTTAGGTGTACATCCTGACATTGGGAGCTTTGTAATTCAACTAAACAGTTGTGGAAGTATGAAAACAATGAAAGAACTTTTTTTTAATCTTCAAGATATTACATCAGCCCACTTTTTCCTTTTCTTTTTATGCGCTCTCTCAGAGGTGCTGGCCATGGCATTCCACACACACTTCAGTGAACCTCTTAGCACTGGCCTCTAAGTCCCGTGGTGGGTGACAATGGTGCCATGCTCTGGACTAGGGAAGTTCACCTTAGTGAAATGAGAAGGGAACCATGGGCCAGAGCGTGTACAGGAGAAAGAACTGTATGAGTTTTCTAAAATATGACATGGATGATATGTTCCCCTAGGCTTGCTTTTTTTATTTTCTTTTTTTTTTTTTAAGACCTGGAAATTTTAAGTCAAGCACGATTTTACAGCTTTGGAGAATTTTCTAGGATTTCTGACCCTCCAGGAGCACAGGCAGAGTAGTACCATGCATGGCATGTGTCACACAGGGGTGTTTGGGACTAAGAATTGAGTCATCCTTTGTTTGACTGAACCTTTCAAACTGATTGTCTTTGCTTAAATCTCCTCAGTGACCTTTGCCAAAGAGAGAATGTTCTTAGGTCACTTGCTAATGAAAAGGGGACATACTTGTCCAACAAAAGATCTAAGATAAAGAAAGCAGAGTTAAAGCTGACGTGTCTGAGTTAACGAAGGTTAACAAAGTTAATTCAGTTAACAAGACAAGGTACTAATTGGCTGAAGAATTACACAAATATTGTCATGATATTAAGTATTGCCCTAGCTCTGACTCTAGCCTTGTGTTAAACTAGTCCCATGAGGATCTATTATCTTCTCCTTATATTAAATAACCCATATTCCTCATCAAACAAATGACCAGATAACAACCAGGAAAGCATGGGGAAGGAGTGCTGGTGCCCAGTCCTCTTCTCTGTTTACCATTCCTTGTTTATTTTTTCCTCCACACCAGACAGGAAAATGGGACTGGAAGTGGGAGAGTGGTATCTGATGTAGGAGTTAGAGAGGTAACCATGTTCCATGGAATGCCACCTGCTCTGCATGGTCCCTACAGAAAGCCAGGCACAGATCTGAAAATCCTGAACATAACCAGCCTTTTATCAGAAACTGCAATGAAAAGTTTCACATGTGTTCTGCCTCCAGACAGCTGCCCACTAAAGAGATGGTTTGCTTATCTCAGGAGGATGAGTGGGTTTTGGAATTTTGATTATTTGTTCTGGCTTTCAGATACTCCAAAAATGAAGTGGCATTTTCAGTACTCAGAACCCATGTATTCCTTTACTTGCAGAAGCAACTGAAACATTAATTTTCAGAAATTAAATGCAACTGGAGCCAACTCAAATCTCTACAAGTGAATCTTAATCATTTTTCTGTGTTCTTTGCAGGTATAGTGGATACGTTTCCATCCTTTTTCAACCTTTTTAAAGCTTCCTTTCTAGATTTGAGTGCATGAGGAAGAACAAACTACCTTAAGTGTTGAATAATATTTTCAGGCTTTATAGTAAAACTGAAATATTTTTGATTGATATTTGCATGAGAATTTATACTTCTCTACCGAAAGAACCCAAACAAAAAAAAAATCACTGACTCCATTTTTTTAATGAATGAAATGTCTATTTTCTTAAAAAAGCGGTTTTGTGGGGCATGTTAATATGTATTTTGTCAATTCCTATATACATAAATTTTGAGCCATAGTAGGTAAGAAAAGTGGAGAAAATGTGGTATAAGAAAGATTTTCTTTTTCCTGATCTTGGAACTCACACTGAAAAATTCCAGTTCAGATTTAAGTCATTATTCTAGTGCTTTTAATCAACATCTTTCCATTTGAGTCAGGCAACTCAGAAAATATGTCCACTGGGATCTGCACCTAATTTTACAGATTCACTGCATTTTGAAAAAAAACTAAGAACTCCTGCTGGTGGAAGTAGATGCATTTGTAGTAGCCAGCAGTGCCTGGCATGAGGAAATGAGCAGCTGCTTGTTCAGATGCATATGCCTCCTGCCAACACAAGTTCTTTTATGTTTTAGATGTATTCATGTAATCTTTGTTTCTTCTCAGTTTGTTAATCTGAAAAGACGTTGGCCTCTTAGCACCTAATAATCCACATGAGCAGACTTGGTTTAAAAGTAGGGATGCTATGTAAAGTCAGGTTTGGTTGTAAGCTGTCACACTGACAGCTCAAACACTTTAATTCATATTGTCCTTTGGCACTGCTCCTAAACCATCAGTCTTGTCAAGTCAGTCATAACAGCAGAGCAAAAGATCCATACTGTACAAGATCCATCCTGGAGGCTTGTCCCAAGGAACTCCACATAACTCAGCCCTCATATTGGCTCATTCCTAGCCTTCTTCCAAAATTAAAGACTTGCACTCAGTTCTGTACTTTGTTTGGCTGGGTCAGCTTCGCAATATGGACTCATATGATGTGATACAGTAAGGTTTAAAATATAAAGCCTACCCCAATGTGACAACCATTTTCCATGAAAGCAGTGTGCAAAATTGATTTGTTTTTGAAGCTACAAGTAAGCTATATTTCAGTCATAGCAGTGGTTTGGGGTATGTAGTATGCAAACAACTATAGCACAGATAAATGTTTATTTTAGATAGTTGTTGACTATGAAGTTTTTAAGTGTATCACAAATGGGCCGATGAGACTAAAATAAATTTTGCCTAATATCAGTAAGGCATTGTTCAGTATCTTTGGTACACTTCCTGATCCAAAGAAATTAGGCTATCTTCAGGTTTCTTTTTTTCAAGTCGCCATACTGCCCTCTTTCCACCTCAATGGCATTAAATGAAGTTGAACTCTTAAACAGGAATTGCATTCACCTTCTACCTCTTTCTTTGAAAGCATGGGCAAGACTGTAAATATTTTATACTAAAATAAGGTAGTATTTTTTTAATCAGCTTTTTGGTATGAATATATATGTGTTTGTTCCATGGTTTGGTGTAGTTCTCCTTTGTGAGATACTGGTGCTGTTCCAGCCTGGTCTGTGAAAAAAATCTAATTGCATTTTAAAAACAGCTTTCATTAGATTTGACTTAATTTGAATGTCTTGGTAAATGGTGCTTTGCCCTATTTAAAACATATTTCTCCAGAAAAGATTGCAGCAATGTACTATTAATGTCATTAGTGCAGTGAGTACATGCAAAACATGTGTGCCTTCGGTGATGCTACGTTTGGAACAATATTCACATACTTCAGTTCACAGATCTCAGACATACTGTCACAGTCCATTACTTAAACCACCATTGTGCCATTTCAAATTTGTTTTTTCCTCTTTTGAGCCTTGTGATGTTGGCAGCCAACAGGGATTATTTTTAAACAATGGTTGAAGTGGTGTGAAGAGCCAAACCAGTGCTGGAAGGGAGAATGACCAGGGAGTCCTGTGTGCAACTCTTAAACCTGTGTAGATCCACGCATGTCCCATCATTTTCAGGCTCCACTGCAGAATAGGAATACTGTCACTAAAGAGGCAGAAATTCCTGCCATTAAATATCAGATGCCACTTGTAATAAATATGGCCAATAAGCAAATTTCACAGTTAATCATACTTTACTTGTTTGGCGTATCATACGTTGTGTTGTAGGAGAATCACTCTTAAGAAACCTCATTCCAATGAAAACGGTTTTTTATAGAGTGGCCATGAATACTGAAGTAATGAATATTGATTTGAATGCTAGTACCCATGTGTTAATTTTGTGACCACATGTGCAATATAGTCACTGCTGCTGGAGTTTCTCCGTGTGGTGTTTCAGATGACTTTTATCAAAGAGCCCAGCCTACTGCAATGGAAAGAAATTCTGTGTTTGTTTTTTCTTCGAGAGGTTGACTCTGTTGCAGGAGTGATAACTCCTCCATTGCAGGAGTGATGAAGCTTACCCAGCTTCATGCATCACAACTGTTCCTATGTAAATGCTGTTTTATTGTTTTTATCAGGGCCAGCCAGGACTCCTTGGATCACAGGGATTCACTGGACCACCAGGATTGATGGGGATCCCAGGAGTGCAAGGTCCCAAAGGTCACAAAGGCGAAAGAGGATACCCAGGAATAACTGGACCCAAAGGCGAAGTGGTAACTTTTGAATATCAAATTTTTTATCTAGTAAGAGAAATGCTAGCAGAACATGATTTTAATTGTGCTGTTTCATTCTAGGGACAAAGAGGAGTTACTGGATTCCCCGGGGCAGATGGCATTCCTGTAAGTAGTGGGTTATTTCATCTTTAAGAAATCACCAAATGCAAATATTGCAGGCTAGCTTAAAGCCTTTGTACTTTAATTAAAATGTCTGGGTTAAATTCTGCATCAGCCACGTACACACTTTTCAGCTAAGGATGTTTGCCGAAGTGAGTGGAACTGCAGATACACAACAAAAGAGCAGAATCTGTGCTCCCTCTCATTCCCTCAGATAATTAAGGTCCATTTGCTTTGTATTATGGAGAAATCCCCTTGTAAAAGGGGCAGAAAAGGACAGAAATTTACTGTGTCTGTGGAGGTTACCTGGCTAAGTATGTTCTTTTGTAGGAAAGACCTGTGACATAAGTGCATCACAACTCTTAAGCTTGTGAATGAAGGACAGGAGTTGGTCATTCCTAATTATTTCTGATTTGCAAAGCTCGTATAACGACCAGTGATTTTAAGAATACTAACTGTTAACGTTTGCTTTATAGCTTATATGGCATGCTTGAGATTGTCTTAAAAATCTTATTGAGCACTAAACAATGTAAAACTTTGAACAAATGGACCAGGTCTATGAAACCGAAACACTCAAAGAGGAAAACCGGGTAAAGTTCACAGCACAGTATTTTCCCAGCCTACACTTCTTTACATCTTGTGTCATAAAATAACAAAGAAATCTGAGTCACTGGAATCCCTGGACAGAGTTCCCAGGCTTGGGTTTCCTTTGTAGTGCTCCCTGACACCAGAGCCCTGCTTTGCAGCCCACGCATCCACATCCACTCTACTTTCACCCTCTTTTGTTTCTAGAAGAGCTTCCTATCAAGTTTCAGGGATTTCTCTCTCACAATTTTCCTTGTCTCCCCCTTTCTCACTCTTTAAGGAAATAAAGAAGATCATATTTGCCATTTCTATTAACACTCCTGAGCCAAGGATCTTGTTCATCTCACTGCATCATGCTGAGTTTTTTCTAAGCACTGACACATCCTGGGAAGCAGAGTAAATTGCTCCCCTGTGAAGCCCACTGTTGCTATAGCTGGACTGCTTCTCTTACCTGGGCATGTTTTCTTTTTCAGCCATGCCTCCCTGACCTCTGCACATTGCATTGTGAGGGATAAATACCTTCAGACAGAACTTGAACCTGCATTTTCGTTGTGTACTCTCTTCAAGCTTCCCTGCCCTTCAAGCACCCTTACATTTTCCAACCAGTTTTTCACTGACCATGGGAAGGCAGGTAGATGGACACCTGAACAAACCACAATGGCACAGTGCTAAGATGTGGGGCTGGGAGCCAACAGAGAATGGTGGCAAGACTGAGTCTCTTCTGGGATGAAGATGCCAGTGTTTGCTGGAGCTGAGTAAAGACATGCATAGTCTTCTGTTTTTTCTGAGCAATGGAGCAAAAGCAAAGAGAAAACTCTTGCTATAGATAAAGGAGAAGGGAGGAATGTTCTATGTTAGTTTCTGGTTTTTTGTGACTGAGCCTGCTGGAGCAAAGAGCTGCTCAAGGGAGGATTTGCTTCTCATCAGCCTTGGTGCAAACCAGAAACAACAGCAGTTAAGGTGAATGTAGGAACAGCAATGAAAATACAGCTTGAGACAGGAGTAACTTTTCAGAGACTCTGTGTCAAGGTCTTGGAGTGCCCCCAGCTTGCTACCTTTGAGCCCTGCTGTTTTCTTCCATATTCACAGCCTCATCATGACACTCAATCTAGCTCCAACAGCATCTTTGACTTTTTTTCCTGGCTTGGAAGCTGTTCAAACTCAGTGAGGAACATTTCTTCCCACTCTTCCAGTGTGAAGCACTGAAATGCTTAACAATCCCAGTTCTTGGTGGATCCCTGCACAGCAGCCTCATATGGCTTAGTTCTCTGCATAACAGAGCCTGCATTGAACATAGCTTTCTTACCCTTTCTGAGAGGTCCTTCACTACTCGTTTTTTCATGCTGTCTGGGGCATCTGGTTCAAGCTGCAGCTATATTAAAAAAAGGCACTGTCTGTTTCTGTCTTTGAAAATCCTAGTTTCCCATGGATCCAAGCCTTGGGCTTAATGTGAGAATGTCTAAATACTTCATGACTGCAGGAAAAGGAAAACTAGAAACAGATGGATAGATAAACACTTTTTTTTTTTCCTCAACAGGGTCACCCAGGCCAGCCAGGACCAAGGGGGAAACCAGGTCATGATGGCTGTAATGGGACAGCAGGTGACCCTGGTGACTTTGGAATTCCTGGAGTCTCTGGTTTCCCTGGTAGCATTGTAAGTAGCTGGCAGTGAGTGAGTATCTGAAGCTAAGAACATTGATGGAGTGAGTTTCATTCACACGTGGGTTGGGTTAATGGGACATCTCTTAACAAAAGGAATGTGGAGATTTTTGGCCCAGCAGAGCATTGGTGCAGACTCAGCATGGACACACTGCACTGAGTTTAGTCCTTGTGTTGCAGCCAGGGCCAGAAGGTCTGCTCAGAGCTATACCTGTCACACAGGTCTTGCAGAGAGATTGCTCTAGGAAAACCTGTACAGCTTTAATCAATAGCAATAAAATAATATTAAACTCAAAATTGCTGATGAAAGTATCCTTTTCTCCCCTACCCCATGGCCAAAGTATTGGCTTTTCATGGTGAGATACACAGGATCATGCTGATATGAGCAGTGGGGCTCCTAGATTTACACAGGCACATAGGCCTGGGAAGTGCAGCATCAGTTCTAGCTAGGAGGTGCTACCCCATAATACCACTCCCTGGTAATGGGGAGTTTCTTCCCAAAATTTAGAAAATCATTCTTTTATGTACTGTGAGTGTTTACACTTTTTTTTTCTAAACCATAAATTTCCAAAGCTAGGCGTAGTCTCTCTACCTCTAAACTGCAGTATGTTTATGTACACTTACGAAAACACCAACAAATATTTTTCATTTCACTCTTATCCATTTACATGTCACCATAGATGGTGTGAGAGCTTACGTTGTGTTTTGGTTTTTTGGTCACCTGCAGGGAGTCCAAGGGCCCAAGGGCCAGAAGGGGGAGCCGTACCTAGTGCCGCCGGAGATCATCAGCCGACACAGGGTACGTCTGTAACTCCCAGCACTTGTTCTTGCCCACTGCAGGTTTTCAGACACGTGATGGAGAGCAAACTTTTCTTATACCCTGATGGGCACATCTCAAGAGGCCCACTTTGATTTTGTGTAGGCTTTAAAAGGCAGCTTCTGCTTTCTCTGGTTGCAGTGAAGTTTATGTGATGTCCAAGGGCAAAAATCTGAACTCTGTTATTTCCAAGGAATGTCAGCCTATAGGTAGATTACAAAGACACTGTAATGATGTAGGTCAAGTATTTCCCTCTTGATTCAATGACTGGCTTTGTATCATTCATGGCAAAATCCTTTCTTTGCCATTGGTTTGTCCATTGAATGATTCTGGTTACTATTAGCAACTTTCCTGTAAAATTTTCATGCAAGTGTTTGATTGACTTAGGGTAAAATATCCTTCAATATTTTATTTAGTTATTTAGTAAACCCCAAGTATTCCAATGGCTACTTTTACTGTGTCTAATCCTTAAAGCTTGTTTTGTAATCATTTACAGTGTTTCTCATATATATATATATATATATATATATATATAATCTTGCCTAATTTGAAGGTATAAGAAGGAGATAAGGGATTATGTATGTAGAGTATAAATTGTGGCTGATTGAAAAGCTGCAACTGGGCTATACTCAGCACAGAAGGGATCTGCTGACATTATTTGTGTGTTATTTTGTGCCAGCAGTAAGTGCCAAAATAGGTCTTTCTCTTGATATATTTGTAAGTCGCCTGTATTTTTAATGGAAACTTCTTTTCCTTTTAGAAAATCTTCAGATCTTCACTGTTAGTAATCAGGAGTGTTTAAGTAATGTTTAAAAAATGCTCAACTATATTGTGGCCAAGGACGGATATTGACACCTGTATTCATTTCAGAAAGTACTTGGTTCCACAAATTATTCTGTTAACTAAACCCAAATTAACTAAGTAGTTAAGATGCTACTCAAAATGATTGAAGGTGTTTGGACTGAATAACACATAATTTATGTGTGTTGAAAGGTCTTTGGGCTAGAACATTTTTGGATCTAATTTCCAAAAACATTTCAGCATGTACTGAAGTTAAAATATGTGGTCACTGAAAACAGTATGTTCCAAATGCTTTTGGTGACTCAGAAGAGAATCAAAATGATTCAGTAATTCCCATGCAACTCACAAAAAAAATGAGCTTGGACATTTCATCTAAGATTGTAGCCCTAATTAAGCCACTGGTTAGATAGGATTTTTCAACAAAAAAATTCAGTGTGGTCTGAATTCAGTTTTGTAGTTTGGATCCCTAACTTCATTAGCCAACTTTGTACCCTGCTACTCTATTGCATGCAACTATCTATGGAGTATGAAATCTGTGTGGCCCACATTCAGTTATCTCAACATCTCTATGGAACGGTTTGAGTAGCATTGCATGCTATAATTAATTGTTTGAATGAGAAAAAAATTTAATAAGCGATAAAAAGATTTTATTCAATTTTGTATACAGAATTCATTGGATTTTTTACTTCTTTGTTTTTGTTTTGGTTTTTTTTTTAGGGAGATCCTGGGGATTCAGGGATCATTGGTTTTCCAGTAAGTAGTATTACAGTGGATGTGATAAAGTGTCAACAGTAAGCAATACCAGGACAACATTTATTGATAGTTGGTGGATTTTTTATTTAAAGGGACCTCCGGGTACGCTGGGTGTTCAAGGACCTACTGGTCCAAGAGGACAGCGAGGAAGACCAGTAAGTATATTAAAATTATGTTCTCTAGAAAATTAACCAAACAGAAGAATTATCTCAGCAGGTTCCATTATGTTGGATTGTAACCCAGGTTAGAAATAGCAAGAAGGAGTCAGTGGAGGTTAGACCTTTTAAAAAGCACTGTGAGACACTGAGGGATGAATATTGCAGGAAGAGGTAGAGGGCTTTTTGCCCTGTGCTGTCAGAAGCTTTTGATTCATATTGTATTTTTTAACCTCCTTAGAACATCTCCCTACACTGAGTTATCAGAATGACTTGAATATGTTACCTTTTCTGCTCACAAAGGATATGTATATTAGCTCTCTGTAATTCCCACAGGAGATTGAATGGTATTTAGAATGCCATTTTAAACTATCTTTCTGTGATTTTTTTTCCAAAATCATCATTTACAACACTAATGTTGACAACTGTTGCAGTATAGTTCTTTGAGAAGACTGTGTTCTCACCAGATACAATTTCTACATTTCTTATTTCCATGCTTAATAGTTTTATGGGTGAGAAGCAGGTATTCAAATTCAATAGATTCCATTTTCTTCAAGCTTCTTTTATTTTCCTATAACACAACCTTGTAGCATTTGCTTTTTTCATTTTTTTGTCAAAATTTACTTTGGACCCTTTACATCCCTGATCTGAGGGGAAAAAAATAATTTGGGGCTTCTCACTCACAGCCTCCATAGCTGTTTTCAGGGACACCCCCCTCCCCACCAGCCCCAAGAAACCCAAACTAAACCAAAAAAAAAAAAAAAAACCTAAATCCACAGTATGCTAAGCCTTTCAAAGTTAATTTTGTACACTGGCCTGTTTTATCACCTGGAGTAAACTGCACCTTTTTCTCACTGGTCCTCCTGAAGGAAAATCAGTCCTTTACTTGCTCTTTCTTTAGAGCAAGCCCACAGAAGTTCATAAGCTTCACAAAGGAGCCCAGTCTGCTGTGACTCCTATTCCCAGTGCTCTTTTGGGATGTTAGGAGTGCTATGAACTGACATTTTCAGAGCCCCTGTCCTGGGGAGGGGCCACAGCTACATCCCCCTACCATATTGGCAACATCTCTCTTGAGCAAAATACATCCAACTTTATTTATTGCCTCTAAAGCCAGGACTCACCTGTGGGAGAGACCCAGGAGCACTTCACAGGTCTGGGTGTGCATCATTGCTCTTCCCTGAGTGCTGGGCAGTGCAGGAAGGCAGGCATGGCTCCCCTGGTCCCTGCAGCTCTCCAGCCTAGGGGATGCCCTGTGCAGTGCCTCTGCCCAGTAGATTAGGCTGTAGTTCTCAAATTACTCAAGTCACCAAAAGTGATTGAAAAGCAGGTTTTTTCCAGAGCAAGTCTAGTGTTTGTCCACACAAAGGTACATAGCAAGGCAGAGGTGCCTAAAAAATTCAGGTCTCACCTGAATATTACTATCTTTTCCTTGCAGGTTAGACTTGATTTTGTATTGTGCAGCTAACATCCCCTTTCGGGGTTCAGTAGGTGGACAGTTCCATCTGCAGCCTTCTCTCCTTTCTATATCACTCATTCACCATGAGCTGAACAGCTCATGCTTCTTATTCATCCCAGCTTTCCCTCCTTTGACAGAGTTTTTAATGTGTAGAGCCCTTTGGAGCCTGTTAACTACCACAGCTGACTGAAGCAAGGGAGGTTGTCTCTTCATTTAATGGCTTTCCTACCTCTTGTAAGCCTCTGGCAAATGTATTTCCTGTTTTAGTTTCATTTTCCACCATCTTCCTTTGATTTCATTCTGTACAATCCCAAACAGGTAATCTGAGATGCCTGTGGTAGTTCAGCCCCCTTACAGCCCAATACAGTACCAACCCTGCAGCCCAGTGAAGCCCTTAAAGATGTGCTTAACTTCAGGGATGAGCTTAAAATGTTGCTTAGTCAGGATCCAAAAGCACAAGTTCTTATTACTTGGAAAAATGGATTTTTCCACATTAGATCTAGGCTGGGTAACTGTCAGTCTGCTCAGAAAGATTACAATGTGACTTAGGAAGGTATTTTTCAGAACAGTAAATACAGCTAATATAGTGACAACAGCACATGGGATGCTAAATACATACTTACATTTCAGACAGGGGGTAACTAACCTCCTGCATGCATTGATTGGAAAGCAACAGGTAACTTGCTCTCCCCTATTGTGCTTCCCCAGGGACCACCAGGACCCCCAGGGCCCCCAGGACCACAAGTAAGTCTTTGTGTCAGAGTTGTTAATGTTGATTTTGTGTTGCTGAGATTTATCCAAGACCTACTTGAAGGCAGTAAAAGAAAGAGCCATGGGCTGCATGAAAGACTGTGTAGCACAAGACTTTCTGTGTTGGCTGCATACCATGGGAAGTTAATCTTACACTGGGATCACCTACCCTGAAAAGATTAAGCCAGTTCTAGAGCCAGATTTAATTTGCTACTGTAGTCACAGTAGCTTCCCATGAACAGAGAATCCTTGCAGTCTTCACAATATCCAATTTTATCTCCATGGAAAGAATATATGACTTCATTGTTCCAGCCTATTTAGATGCTTTTATTTAGGATTCAAGGCTATTAAAAATCTTGCAGAAGAAATCTTTTAATGACATTACTCAGTGGATGACTCAAAGAAGAACTGTTAGCATAAGATTTTAAACAGAGTTGTCTTTCTAAAAGTTTAGGTCTGTAAAATTACTTCTAAATCTGTACAAATACTTCAAGGTAAACCTAGGCTATTATTTGATTGCAGCTCTTCAGTGCTGTCGTACAGACTTGTCAGCCTGAAAAGGCCTTTAAGCATGTTTAAATTTGAATTTTATATTAGAGTTGTACACTTGGTAAACATTGACCTATTGTTTTTGCAGGGCAGCAGGGGCCTTGGCTTCTATGGAGAAAAAGGTGAACAGGTAAAGGAAAACTAATGAATTAATATCACTACTGAAGGGCAGGTGGATGTTTTCTGCTATTTTTAAATTAACGTATTTCAAATACTCTCTTCATTTGCATTTGCATTATATAATTATAAGAGAAAAATGAAGTACAGGTATGAAAGTAATTATAATCTCTATAAGGGACATCATAGCTGAACTAACCCCTGCGTGTCTAGGTCTCTCTGTGCTCTCATTTACACTGACACAGAGGTAGCACTTCTGAAATTTATAAAGCCAGGCCACTTTATGTAATGCAATAATCTTTGCTGTTGTTCTGAAAGCACACAGGACAAGAGCAAGTATTGCTGTATGTTAACCCAGCACAAAATTAATTTATCTTTCCATTAATTTATTTGGTATGGTTGTATATGGTTTAGAACTTTACTCCCAGCAGGGGCAAATCCGTGCTGCTCCTTTGATTGCAGTGTCCCAGAGCCTCTGCTGATCCACAGCTTGACCAGGTATTAGAGCTGTTAGTAAATGTTCCTTCATCTTTTCCCTGCAGGGCCCCCCAGGTCCTCCAGGTCCACCTGGGCTTCCTACAGGAGAACTGATGGGTGTCCCCTCTGACAAACACAAGGTAACTAAGAGGGTATTTTTTCTGAAATAAACAAGGAACTGAGAGCTCTGCACTACCAAAATTAAAACATCGTACAAACATGCTTTAACATATAGAACTTACAAGACTTTAATACATTAAAAGAGAAATCAGCTACTTTCACAAACCTGGATCATAACGTATTTGTTGAAACTGTGGTGGCTAAAGTAATTCAGAAAATATTTCTCAAGTTTAGAGGTGCCTTTGGCAAACTTGTTCTTTTTGTTTAAGCGTGCAGTTACTGGCCATCACTCACATCTCATTTTACAAGCAGAAATGCCTGCTGAGAAACCATTACTGTGTTTGTTTTGGTAACTTATCTATGTGATGCAGATATTTATATACTTAGAGTTAAGGCTTATTCTAGCATACTGGAGAAATCCCCACATGCAAGATGCAGTTTACTCTCATCTGTTGCTTCTTGCTGGGAGCAGAGACAATCATACCCTGTATGTGTCTATTCTGTATCAGACACCAACCTCCAGACCAGTTATTTTTCATCCCATATTTGAAGTTAGAAAGTTCACGTGGCTCATATGATTTCTGCAGTAAGATGAGTAAATTGCTATGATACTGGAAGATCTAAAAGCACCTTTAATACTCTGCAGTCTGCCCTAAATACCATACATGCTGAGATTTTCATGGCTAAGCAGAGACACCCACATGTGAGCTACTTACCTAGAGAGCTGTTATATTCAGTGGAGATGTCATCAATACAGAGAGTGGAATTTAGGCTATGATTTGTCTTACCCTAACAGGAGCTCTTGATCAAATAATTCATAGATAATCCGTAGGTGAAAATGGGAGAGTGTGCATTTATTCATAGGCATTACTTTGGCACTCACCACCCAGACATCTCATGAACAAGCCTGGAAAGAGATGGGCATTCACATTCCTAGAGAGCTTTTCAGAAAAATTATCAAGTATTTCTTTAAAAAGCAACTTCAAAAACTTATCACAAAAGCATTCATTTCATACAAAAAGTGTATGAATAAAGAACAGCACAAGAGTAGTGTTTTTCTCTTGATCAGTTGTTTTGTGTTGTATAAAAGTTATTGAAATGTAGGCGGGAATGCCAAACCTATCTGAATAGTTTTTCTTTATTGTTAGGGTGAAAGAGGAGACCCTGGACCACGAGGGGAAGCTGGAATTCCAGTAAGTCATGTGGCAAAGAACAAAGTCAAATAATAATATTGGAGTTATTACTTGTGCACTCTTCACTGGTGTGATGCAATATAGACATGGAGCAATATAGATGTGTTACAAGCAGAGACACCAGTTCTAATGCTTCAGAAAAACTGAACAACTTGATGTGTAATAACTCCACAGCACAATCAGTTGTTCTCTTACTGGTTTACTGAAATAAGACTTTCCCTCACATATTTTTAATTTTAGTTTTAATTCTAATAAATCTTTTTACTTATTCTTCTGATCTATGTTTTAATATTTCACTATATTTCATTAAATAAGAACATATGGAGTATTTTTTAATCCTTTTTAACTTGCTGTCCAGCACATACAGACTTTTTGTCTCATGGTTTCTTAGGTCTGTTGAGTAAGGGGGCAGTAATCCCATATGTTGCTGTATTGTGTAAAGCTGTCAACCCAGCTTGACTGAACATGGTTTAGTTATAATTCACAGACAGCCTCTAGACTGACTAAATAGCTTTGCCGTTGAGTAGTTCCTTTTGACTTCCCAGAGGGGTTTAAAACACAGTCTTTACCAAGCAGGGATGCCTCACTGAGCATTTTGCAGAGCTTTATTTTCTCAGATGGTCTGGTCAGCAGCTCCACAAGGTTATGGGAGAAGGTCACATTGTGAGCCCTGATGCCCTCCATGTGTGGTTGCTAGCCAGTTCTTCAGCTGGTGGCCATATTCTACACATGTAGGATTTTTTTTACTCTTTAGGAAAACTGTAATTATATGCTGATGTAGCAAAAGGGGCTATGTGTTTCTCTCCTTCTTTTGTTTTATATAGTAGGATGGACAGCAGCATGCCTGTGTTTGCCAAATATCTCTCTGAAGCTACAGTTTGGGCATAAGCTGAGTTGCTTAATTGGTTGTATAGCTGAATAATTACTTTGGCTCTTCTTCAGAGCTGCAGACACAGAAGAAATGGAGGAGATGATAGGAGGGAGACACTGTCCTCTCTCTAATGGCCTGATCCTGCCATTGTAATGAAGCAAGCATGTTACACTTAATTATAAGGACAACAGTTCTTTCACATGCAGCTATTATTAGATTATTCTTGTGTTACAATGATGCTCTCTTCCTGTTTAGCTTCCATAAAACAATGTTGCAATTTTTTTGCACATAATGAAGAAATACGTTGAGCTGACATGCAATCTTTCCTAGGGTGTACTTCTCTTTCCTCCCGAAAAAGGTGAAGAAGGGGTAATGGGCTACCCAGGACAAAGGGTGAGTCACTTATTAAAAATAGAATTCACTCAGCTCAACATGTGGATCTGAGCTGAGAGTTTGCCTTCTGGAACAAAACACAGATGAAAAAATCATAGAAATTATAGTTCTTCAGATCAATAGGTTTGGCCAGCTCAGAACTGTCTGAAGCAGGAATGTGAAAAGGCTGTTTTGAAATGGTGGTGGGAGGAGGCCACAGGACTCACAGGTGTGCCAGAGGATGGCAAGGTGTGCCTGTGCCATCACTGGGAAGCCTTGTGCATCTCCCACCTGAAGCTGTGCTCACTGACCACAGCTGCTGTCCTGGTCCTCAGCACAGACTGTACTTCACTGTTCCCATCTGAGCTGTCTGCAGACCGTGGTTCACAAACATGACTCTGACTCCACTTAATTGTGGACTCAAAAAAGGCAATCTAAATGCTTCCTTGTAGCATCTGTGACTGCTTGTTTTGGAGCAGTGTTTCTGAAGTGCTTAAATGGAGTGAGAACAGTACTGAGAATACATTTTTTCAAAAAATCTGAGTCATCTTTAAAATCTTTATGGTCAATTTACAATGTATTGGCTAAGAGAGGGAGAAAAAAACAGATTAGATTTCAGACTTGTACTGTTTGCACCATACAAAATCTAATTGAAAACATATCTGAAGTGTGACTGTTAGAGTTTCAAGCTGTTATATTTATTTTATCAAAGAAATAATAATGGTTCTTTGCCATGAGGATGTTAGAATGTCATTTTATTCTGTTAATTTTATTGTACCTTCATAGGGACTGCCTGGCATCACTGGTTTTCCAGGACTCAGTGGAGAAAGAGTGAGTATTTCATACAAGACTGTTGTTTCTAACACATATGTAGACAATCTGTCTGAAAAGTAAACTGTAGAGGACAAATTCTGCCTGCAATTACACTAGCTGTAGTCTAACAAATATCATCTGGGTTCATCCATCATTCTAATTTTGGGTCGGTTATTTTTCTCATCAGTAAGGAAAAAAAATTACCCTATGATTAAAGTCCAATTTTGCTTATACCATGAGCATCTTTTGAGAGCACTACAGGGAGGTATCACTTTCATTGTTCTGATTACTGTGATTATGATTTCTGTAATTTTCTTGCTACAAGCAGAAGCTTTTTTGAATAGCTTTCTGCAGATGTGGTTGAATGTACAGTTATCTTGGATATCATAAAGGGAGAAGAGATGGAAACTGATAAATATACCAGTTAAATCTCTGTCCCCATGGAAACACACCCAAATATTTAAAATAGCATTCTGTCAGACAGAGACTTTCTGTTTGGTCTCAGAAAAAGGCTTCTTCAGTCAGCATTAGAAATCACTTCCATGAGGTAAATAGCCGTGGGATGCACGATTTTTCCATGCTTTGCCATCTTTAGTTGTTTAAAGATTTGTCCTGCCACCAAGGCATAACAATAATAACATGAAACACATGGTACATGAAAGCACACGAAATCTGAAAAATAACATTTGCACAGCTATTCAGTCCTGGTGGTGTGGAAGGGAATTCCTATTAGTAATACATACGTGGAGAGGCTGGTGCAAAACCCATTAAAGCCCACTGGTTGACCTTAACATGGGTTCATGCTCCAGTCAGGTGTGAGCAGTGGCTTCTCCTCTTTGAGGATGAATCTTTGCAAAAATTTTAGCAGAAGGGACATTGGTTTGGACGGACTATCATCATATTATGTGTGTGTGAGAAGGGACACCCTACTCTATGTGCTATTCACAACCCCCTTTTTGTTGATTTTTTGAGTGATTTTATTCTTAAGAAAGAAAGAAGGATGATTAAGTCCTGCTAGCACACAGATGAAGTTGCAGTAAGTGGGAAGCTGCTGGCTTTGCATTTAGACCACCAGCTCCACCTAGTGTAAAGAGATTTTACACCTGATAACCAAGAGGCTCTTTTTCCAATGGTGTGATGTACATTTGCCATTATGGAAAAGTCTCTGAAACATGTGGTCGGGTTTGCAGCATCTGGTTGAGAGCTGTGGAACTTTTAGTGCTTCAAAACTACTTCAAGAGTGACTTACAGAGCTGGTTATTAACACTCGAGTTCTGGGTAAGAGTTGTACCCACTGTAAAACTTGAGAGATGCTGAGATTTTAAAAAACTGACTAATAATCTAATTATAAGTGTGAATTATGCAAAACTACTGTGTTAATTGACATCAGTTGTTGATCTGAACACCGTTTTCTACTAAAAGCACACCTTTTTAACACCAGTTTCTTTCCAGAGTACATATAAACATTTTTTGTAGAGAATAAAACTTGTTGAAGAGCTGAGCAAAGCACACAAAAGAGGTGACCTCATCTGGGTCAGCATCTCTGAAATCTGGCTGCTTCTGAGTTCTTCTCATTCACTCCTTCTCCAGCCAAACAGTCTCCAGCCACCTGGAAAATAGCAAAAAGGACCTGTGTACTTCAGTGCTGTGTCACTGCTCGCTCTTTCCATTCCAGTGAAAATATGTCTCCTTGTAATGATTCTGACTTGTTTAGCTTTCTTGCAGCAGGCTGCTGTGGTCTGGCTGCCTAGCCCATGTGTCTCAGGGTCAAATGGCATGGAGGGGATCCTCTTTTCTCCTCCTGCACCCTGCAGCATCCATGGAATGGTGTGAGTGTACATGCTCCTTCCATCTGCACCACTGCCAGGGGTGACAGAGCCTGCAGCACAGCAGGTCCCTCTGGCCTTTGGCAAGAGTCAGGCTTGGTCCAAGAGATGGAACAGCAAACCACAAGGAACCTTATTGGTGTTACAGGAATTGCTACAGACCAAATAATTTTAGCCCTTCTCTGATAAAAGAAAAGTCAATGGTTTTTATGTGTATTACAGGGTATTCCAGGATTTGATGGTCCACCCGGTGGCCATGGTGCCAGAGGAAGCAAGGTACTGCTTTACTTTCATTTGCTAGAGGCAAGAAGCCGGATTGTCATTTTGCCTTCTTTCCTTTTCTGTCATCATGTAGTAGCAATTGTGTCTGTTGTCGTCGTAGAACCGGTTGATGTGGTTTGTTAATTTGATATCTTTGAGGTTTCTTAAATGTTGTGGCAATGCCTTTGGGAGTTTGTGTTTCACAGGGATACCTTTTCATTTTAAGAGAAATTCTCTATAATAATGTGCTTGGGTGTGATAGTTCAACTTCTGTTGACAGGGGGAGCCTGGCGAGATGGGTCTTCCAGGGCCAGATTCCTATTTTCCTTCCCGCATCCCAAGGAAAGGTACATCATCTTTGCTCAGATTGTTTATCTTAGCTGTTTTACTACCTTCTGCATAGATCAAAAGCATGACATTCTAAGAATTCAACTCCTAAAAAAAATATGTGTTTGCTGAAGTGTTCCAGAAGCTGTAATTGCCTTCCAAGAGAGTGCCCTAATCACCTTTTTGCAGGCAGGTGGTTTCTTTGTCTCTCCTGCTGGGCTGGATTGCTGTACAAAAGGCTTCCATGCATGCCTGTATCCACAGAGAAGAAGCAAGCAAAAAAGCGTGTGACTTTGTTGTCCAGTGAAAAGAAGAATGGGAGTCTGTCTTCTGTGTCCTGTTTCAGATTTTGGATAAAGCGCAGTAGTGGCAGCACAGCAGAGAGCATTCTTATCATCTGAGAGAAAGACAGACAGACAGAAAGAAAGAAACCCACACATTTAAAAAGCCTTGAGGGATATAAGAGTATTTTTTTTCCTTTGTAAAGCTGATAAATTTCCATTGCAATCTTTTCACTAAGCTTGTAGCACCCAGTGTCAGCTGTTCTGCAGAGCTGAGGTGGCTCTGTGTGGCTAGGCTAGAAATACATAAAAGGTGATAGCAGTTTGCCAAGGCCAAAACTATTCAAGGGAAGGTGCCAGCAAACAGCAAGAGTGGTCACATGCCATTGCCTTGGCCCTTGTCCTCATACCACAGAGTTTACTAGTCTTGTTGAAGCCAGAGAGACTAGCAGTGAATGGTTCCCTTCCTCCCAGAGAAAGGGGGCAAGAGGTCCAAAACATTGGTCAAATCACTCCAAATACCCTGCCAACCTTTTAGAAGCAGGAAGGACTGTGTAGAGAGAGAAGGAAGCAGGCAGGGGGCTGAAGACGCCACATGTCCTCTACTATCACTGATCTTTGACAAGAGCATGATACTTTCTGCAGGCAGTAGCTGGGCTGGGCCCAGATGCTTCTGGTAGTGGGAAGCAAAGGAAAGCTCACATATCATACATCTGTTACAGTAGAAACTTTCTGTAGGAAAAAGAGGGGCTCTCCTCAGAAAGCTGCTCTTCTGTGCTCCCCAGGAGCAATGTAGCTCTAACTGTGTATTAGTAAAAGGTGCAGATACTATCCTTCTTCCTGGGCTTGGTGGCTCCACACCATTCCTGTCAGTCCATTTCTAAAGCTGCATTTTAGAAACTGTTGTAAGCTCCTACTCCAAAGCACTTGAAGACTCTAACATTTGCTTTTTTACAAAGAGCAGCATCACACTAACATGTTTTGTGGAATCGGGGATGTCTTTCAGGTGCAAGAGGTGATCCAGGCTTCCCAGGTGTTTCTGGGCTCCCAGGAGACCGAGGTGACGAGGGAGACCGTGGATTGCCCGGTCTTCCTGGATTCTCTGATGGTAATACCCCAGCAATACATGTTCTAACAGCTTAAGTTTATAGGGAGTTTTGATTGATACAGGGTCACAGTGGGGAAAATCTTTATAGTGATCATGGGATATACAGTGCAGAGCAGTAGATAATAACTGAGGGAGAGGGGGCAAAGAATGAGAGGAGCATTTTCCTTTGGAACAGTGGGACTCTTGCAAAACCACTGAAATAGAGATGATGCCTTGTTTCTGTAACTGCTATTGATTTGCTCAAGTGAGAAGTGCAGTTACCATTTTTGCTCCATGCTAAGTATGTCCATTTTTCCTTGCATGTTAGATGCAATTGCGTGAACTTTCTCTTCTGTTACATCACAGCTCTTTGGGCAGCACTGTTAAGAAATTGCTTTAAACTTCTTCCCTGGTTCTGTTTCAGCGGATGGGGATAAGCCAGGCTTACCTGGAGAAATGGGACCAAAAGGTGAAAAGGGTGAAATAGGATCTCCTGCTTATTTTGCGGGACCACCTGGGCTTCCGGGTAAGGACGGCTCACCAGGACTTCGCGGTCCACCTGGTCCCGTTGGAGCCCCTGGTAAGTGCAAAAACAGAGTGGTGAGAACTCACAGGAACATCTTTGGTTATTTTAAAGACAGCTGTTGACAGGGAAAAGTGAGACATGAACAGAATGAAATGAAATGAAATGAAATGAAACGAAATGAAACGAAATGAAACGAAATTGAAATTAAATGAGAGGTGGGGAGGACACGCAGACAAGTCGTGTACACTCATCAGTGTGGAAAAGGTTCATGTGTTTTTTAGACAGTCCTGGCAACATTTGAAAGAATGGAGAAAAGGATGTGCAGGAGGTGATCCAGAGCAGGCTATTTGTGCTAATGCAGAGTAGGTTGCTGAGAGGAGGAATTCAGTGTTAGAGAGAGCAAAGAATGGTGAGAATTGTCTGCCACAACAGATGGAAGTTACTGAGAATGAGTCTGAGAAGCTGTCAGAAGATGGAGAGAGGAAGAGAGAAGGGAGTACATCACAGTAGGCTGGGTTAGACAGTAAGTGACATTAGGGGAAACAGGAAAACACATTGCAGCTTGAAGAAATAGGAATGAAAGAGAAGAAAGAGTAAATCTACAGTAGATGAATTTATATTTTTATTCAATTAAACTTCTAGGTCCTCTCTTTGGATTAAAAGGACGAGAGGGAACACCAGGTAGATATGGTATACAAGGTTTCCCTGGGCCAAGAGGACAAAAAGGACCTAAAGGTAGGTTATAGCAGATAACTCAATAGATGATGTGGTGTTATGCATTAT
Organism: Irena cyanogastra; assembly: GCA_013397155.1. Taxonomy (NCBI): domain Eukaryota; kingdom Metazoa; phylum Chordata; class Aves; order Passeriformes; family Irenidae; genus Irena; species Irena cyanogastra. The sequence goes on from VWZV01010479.1 coordinate 692,341, forward strand.
GTAAAGCCCCAGTGTGTTCAGTCTGGGTTTATTGAACTGTGACATGCGTGAGGACTGATGAGTTTGATCTGAGACTAACATATCAAAGAAACATTGTGCTGGATTCTTGTCAGAAAAAAAAGGAGTAAAAAAGGAGTAATTTTCTCAAGTATTTGAGAAACTACTCAAATATTCTCAAGTCTATATATAAGATGGATACAGCTGCACATCTGTTTGTTGTTGATAGATCTTTCTTTCTTCTCATTCCAATTTTTTCCTTAGGTGAAGAAGGAGATTGCACCAGATGCCTTTTGGGTGAGGAACTCAGAAGGGGCTCTACTGGCCCCCGTGGCCCTCCTGGCTTTCCAGGAACCCCTGGCCAGCCTGGAAGGAAAGGAGAACCTGGTGATCAAGGACCACATGGTCTTCCTGGCTTCCCTGGAGCAAAAGTGAGATAGTTGTTTCTTTATTGCTTAGTTTTATATGCCTACTATGAAAAAAAACTCCAAAACTTCAAGCTATTCTCCATGGAAAAATGATGAAAATATTTTCTTTCTCTTTCTTTCTTTCTTTTCTTTTCTTTCTTTCTTTCTTTTCTTTTCTTTCTTTCTTTCTTTTCTTTTCTTTTCTTTCTTTCTTTCTTTTTTTTTCTTTCTTTCTTTCTTTTCTTTTCTTTTCTTTCTTTCTTTCTTTTCTTTTCTTTCTTTCTTTCTTTTCTTTTCTTTTCTTTCTTTCTTTCTTTTTCTTTCTTTCTTTCTTTCTTTTCTTTTCTTTTCTTTCTTTCTTTCTTTTCTTTTCTTTCTTTCTTTCTTTTCTTTTCTTTTCTTTCTTTCTTTCTTTTTCTTTCTTTCTTTCTTTCTTTTCTTTTCTTTTCTTTCTTTCTTTCTTTTCTTTTCTTTCTTTCTTTCTTTTCTTTTCTTTTCTTTCTTTCTTTCTTTTTCTTTCTTTCTTTCTTTCTTTTCTTTTCTTTTCTTTCTTTCTTTCTTTTCTTTTCTTTCTTTCTTTCTTTTCTTTTCTTTTCTTTCTTTCTTTCTTTTTCTTTCTTTCTTTCTTTCTTTTCTTTTCTTTTCTTTCTTTCTTTCTTTTCTTTTCTTTCTTTCTTTCTTTTCTTTTCTTTTCTTTCTTTCTTTCTTTTTCTTTCTTTCTTTCTTTCTTTTCTTTTCTTTTCTTTCTTTCTTTCTTTTCTTTTCTTTCTTTCTTTCTTTTCTTTTCTTTTCTTTCTTTCTTTTCTTTTCTTTCTTTCTTTTTCTTTCTTTCTTTCTTTCTTTCTTTCTTTCTTTCTTTCTTTCTTTCTTTCTTTCTTTCTTTCTTTCTTTCTTTCTTTCTTTCTTTCTTTCTTTCTTTCTTTCTTTCTTTCTTTCTTTCTTTCTTTCTTTCTCTTTCTTTCTTTTTCCTTCCTTCCTTCCTTCCTTCCTTCCTTCCTTCCTTCCTTCCTTCCTTCCTTCCTTCCCACAAAATACTGAAGGCCAAAAATCACTAGGATGGAAGAGAAAATAAGAAATTTTGGAGGGAGTGAAGGATTTCCCCATAAACCAAAGTCCATCTTCTATCTGAAGAAAGCAGAGCCCTTTCCAGCTGCTGTATTGAGTGTGGTCTGACCATCTAGAAGGGAAACAACTCCAGTAGTAACCTAAGGTTGTTGCTTATAGGATGCATATGTTAAAGTGATAGAATGTAAGGTTCTTGTTTACACTATGGTCTTTCTGAAAAACACTATTCACTGACACTGAGGAAAGGGCTTTGCTCATAGGCCCTTGTTTGTTGATGATACACAGAAGTGCTGTACTCTGTGGTGTGCTAACTGCATCATGGCTCCTCACAGGCAGAACTGGCTTTAGTCAGTCACATCTCTCAAGATTTTAGAATAAGTCCTTTGTAATGCTGACCCAAAAACTGATTTTGTTTACCAAAGGATTGTAGAATGCTTTGAGTTGGAAGAGACCTTAAAGATCACCCAGTTCCAAACCCCTGCCATGGGATGGAGCACCCTCCACTAGACCAGGTTGCTCAGAACCCCATTCAGCTTGGCCTTGAACACTTCCAGGGATGGGGTATCCACAGCTCTCCCGAGTCTGTGTACCTGCTTCAGTGCCTCACCACCCTTACAGTAAACAATTTCTTCTAATATCTAATCTAAACCTACTGTCTTTCAGTTTAAAAACATGTCTCTTTTCCTATCACTTCATACCATTGTAAAGTCCAAAGATGTCAGAGCAAATTTGTTTTCAGTTAGTACTTTAGGCTCTTCTGAACATCAAAAGAAACAAGATCACTCACAACTATCTAAAGTTTGGGATTTTTTAGAATTAAAATATTAAACTTTGACTTTATTATGGCTGCATTAAAAAAAGCAGAAAAGGGGGGGTTTTTTTGCAAAAATTCAAAATATTTTTATGAAAAGCTATACTTTCTGGAAGTCATGAAAAAATTTACAGAAATATTTCCAAAAATATAATATTGATACTTTGGTTAAAACTTCGTAATTTCTACAAGGTTTTTTTGTTTTTGACATTCTGCATCCCAGAATTTAAGTTACTGTAGAACAGAGAGAAATATAAACATGTACAGACATAGCACAGCAAGTTTAAAAATTAAAACAATAGTCTATATTCTGGGCCAAAAATTGCTCTGTAATTCTTTAAGCGTGTTCAACAAGCTACATATGTGGATGATAAATACAATTAATCTTGATGAGATCTATGTCAGTTTAATGAAGCTTTATCCCAAGCAAAGGGATTTTTTTTCCTGTGGAGAAAGAGAAATTAGAAGCAGCTATAAAATATTTTGAAAATACCTCTATGCTAAATTGTATTATATGTAACAACTAAATCTTGAGAACAAAAAATAGCAATGTGAAGATCATGCTATTAGTGCAGAGTTAATGCAGTAATTCAACATTATTTTAAGTTCTTGAGATTTCTTTTGGACTGAAAAAATCAATGTCCAAAAGAAACAACTTTACCATGAAGTAGAGATTGGCTTCACTCACCATTAAAATGCAGTTTTCAAATATGTCCCAGGTAAAGCATAATGCCTATGATCAAAACTAATCTCACTCTTTGACTAACAGAAGTGCAAACCTGTATTGTTATGGCGACCTGCAGCTGAGGTACAGTTTTACACATGCTTTTCACCCAGAATGTCAATAAAATACCGTGGTGCCAAAGACACATTTTTAAATAATGTTTGGCACAGGAGTATTTTAAACAAAAAATAAATTTATCAGGTACATCCTTTTCATTCAGTGTGGGCCCTGCAATTCAGTAAGAGGTGGCTGAGGAAATCCTAACATGCACTTGTATTTTAGTGAGCATGAGTGTAATTATTCAGAACTAAAGCTAACTGGCATAAAGCAATCACTAGTAAATGACTCTGTAACCTCTGGGCCTTGGCACCTGCCATGGATATGGATTTGGTTCTGTGATTGCAAGGTTCTTGACCGGCAGCTAGAAATTTCACTTTCAGGTGGGCTGTTCAGGAGGAGATTGCAGCATTATGCCAGGGAATTGAGACTGCCAGAGACTGGTCTTTAGCTTCATCACAGTTTGTCTTTGCAAGAGAGAAAGATTCTCTCCTTGGAAGTTTTCAGTGCATGGCTAGGCAAGGCCCTGAGCAGCCTGCTCTATCTCCAAGTGCTGGGCTGGGCCAGAGACCTCCAGCCCTCCTTCTAACCAGAACCTCCCCACAGGTCTGTGATTTGATTAAGTGGTGTGATCACTTAATCCCTCTGTGCCCAAGTTCTTGTCTGATAAATGAAGGTGGTGCTACTTTTCAGCCCCAGAACAGTGCTGTGGATCACAATCCACTGCCAGCTGCAAGGTTGTTCTCCTTGGGAGTGGTGCACAGGAGGAATTGCACGTCAGCAGAACCCTAAGGATTTTTCCAAGGTGGCAAAGAGTGGCTTAGGGCATTTTCTTCAGTGGCTAACACTGAGTAATTCACCATGTTTTCTCCAGTGCAGTTCTGCAGCAGCAGTCACCTGCAGAACTCTAGCTCCTGGAAAGCCACATCTCAATCCATCCTCATGCAGAATCTCCTCTACCATGCTATAGAGACTTTGGTCCTAGTTAGAACATGTTAATAAAGGTTCTGCACAAGAATGGAATTACTGAACAGGAAATGGATCACAGAAAGTAACAGGAAAGCAGTAAAATTTAAGGAGGCTTTTTTTTAAGCATGACAGTAGAAATGCAAATTTTGATACTTATTTCTTAAGCAGTTCTGGTTTGTTTTGTTTTTTTTTTTTAATGTATGTAACACCAGGGATTTTCGGGTCCAGCTGGATTTCCTGGACGGAAAGGAGAAAAGGGAGACTCTTTACACATTACTACAAAAGGTAGAGTGAGAATTCTTATCACCTGTATTTTCCTATTATTTGTAGTATTAATGAAAGATTGGTCTCACAATGGAAGGTCTTCTTTAGGCACCAAAGGAATCCGAGGAGATCCCGGGCTGCCTGGAGTCAGAGGTGAAGATGGTTTCCCGGGCAGAGATGGATTAGATGGATTTCCAGGACAGCCTGGCCTTCCGGTGAGCAGCAAATACAGCAAATACACCAGACCCAGTTACTAATGCACTTAATTCTGTCTGTCCTTCTTTCACAGATAATGATGCAAAACTAGACTGGGTTTGCTGGTTATTGGTAAATTAAGCATCAGGTTTACTCTTCGGGTTTTTAGAAAAATCTTTCACTTTTATTTCCATTTTACTTAAACAACAAGTGGTAGTGTATGGTATATTAGTGGCTCCTTCTAGTATAGTCTGAGATTCTTTGTGACTGAACTTCAATAACTTTGGTACAACTGTGTTGAAGAAAAGGAAAATTTGCTATGATTTTATGTTCTTAAAATGTACATTATGTCATCATATTGCTTGATAGCAACTCACCTAATTAACTGTAGCTATTTAGAAATTAGACATGTAGTCTTTGTTCATTTTCTAACTTCCTTCTATAGGCAAAATTAAATACCTTGCAAGAAGAATTCCTGTGGCCCATCATAAATGATGTTTTGAACCACTGGGACGCTCATATACCATATTTGAAGATGGGCAAGAGCTATACTAGGCACTCTAGACCACAGTACTTTTCCTACCAGTGAAGGTGGTACTTTGTATTGCTTCTGAAGACAGAAAAGCATTCTCTAATGATGTTTGTAAAATGTTGATTCAGTAGTGTAGAAATAGCACTGGGAGTGCAGACAGAGAAAAAATCTTTTGGGTGCATTTTTATGTCAGCTTTTCTCAGAAGTAAATGCCACAATTGAACATCTCTAACAATGCATTTGGTCTCCCTAAATCCACTTACAGCTTTTCAGGAAGGACCAGGAGTCCCTCCACAACACTGATTCATATTGTCCAAGTGCTTTTCATGGGCCAACATTTTTAGGGGAATGTTCCCTCAAGGAGCATTCCTCTTGTGCCCTTACTGCCATGTGGTCTACATTAAAGTCAGGTTATTTCTGAAATACTTAATTTTCAATGTTGATTTAGAGAGCTGGGATGCAACACTTGAGAAATTATTGCCTATAAGGTGTTATTCATGAGAGCAGTTCAACTGTTTGAGTTGTGTTTGTTTGTGAGGAAAGTCGGGAGTGACCACCTCCATTCACTTCCCGCAGGGTGATACTATCAGAGGTTTCCCTGGTGATCCTGGGTATCCAGGTGAATTAGGCCCAAAGGGCTTTCCAGGAGAAGCAGGCCTGCCAGGTGAAGGATTTCCTGGTCCAAAAGGGTTTCGGGGTCCTCCAGGTGACCAAGGACAAGCTGGAAACCCAGGATCTCCAGGTCTGCCTGGTCTGCCAGGAGAGCCGGGCCAACTAGGTAAGAGACACCACTCTGTCTTACATCAGAGCCATGGGAGAGCAGCACTGAGTTGTGTGCAGCATTTGTCCAGCACACTGTTGAAAAGAGACAGCTTGCTGGGGTAAAAGGAAATGCTGGTATTGTCCAGAAATCTTAAAAAAGGAGATACTTCAGAAGTCCCTAGTTTCATGTCAGGTATTGGAATAACATGAATTAATGTGTTAGTGCCAGCAAGTAAAATTTTTCAGGTTTCAAGCAGTTGGAGGCAATGGAGCAATGTCCTACCATTGGAAATCCCACAGGTGGTTTTCTCTGATTTTTCGCATCCAACATAATCTTTTTAATTGACCAGAGAAAATCATGTTTCTACCCTTCAGAGCTCCTCACAGTATTTCTGCAGCTTTTCAAATACCTTCTGAGCATAGCAATGCCAGGGCTACATTCAGAAGAACTCAAGCTCTGAGTTTTATTCCTCCACTTCGAGAAGCCTGGCAGAATATTCAAGCTAAAACAAGCACATATCAACCTTACAAAGGGCATGGTACTGCCTGCTAACATGGACAGGATAGGTTCTAGGCCTGGATCTAATCAGTGTGTGGATAGAGTGTTCAGTATGTTACAGCAAATAATTTGTGTGGTATGTGTGCATAATACATAAGAGAATACATTGTCTCCTGGGTTTATAGGCATTTGGGTTAGAATTGAGAACGTTCTTGTCCTTTTGCAGTTTTGCTATTTTAGATAATAACTGTGTTTTCTAATTCTTTGCTCACAGACTGTGGGCAGGTCATTGAAGACTTTTCTAGAGGAGATGCAACCGAACCAATATGGTCAGGTACTGTACATACAAATGGCTTGAATATCTTTTTAGTATTATGCTGCTTTTATGGGTCAATACTTTCTTCTGGTGACTGCTTTGGATGTAAACTATTTGAACTTTAGGTCACAAATAACTATGCATATACTCTATGTAGTTCTAAATGAAATAAATAAAATTGAATGTTTTCTAAAATTATTGCACTTTTGACTCTACAATTCAGAGATTCTTTACTTCATCACTCCTGAGTGTTTATTTTATGATTGCTCTGCAATCAATAAAAACACTACCAGAAATTAGGTGCCCAAGAAAACTTCAGCAACTTTTTTTAAAGAACTTTGAGTGAAGATTTTCAGTGCATTGCAATATATAAGAAAAAACCCTTAAATTTTTACAAAAATTAACTCAATTGCTTCATGGGTATAAACCACCCACAGGGAAACAAAGCATTTCTCTTATTCTGAAAAATACAGTAGGCTGGACTACCCTTCCTGTACTGGTCCAACTGGACCTGCCACCATAACCCCTGTAAAACAGGCAGAAGAGCAGCTCTTGGGGTGGAGATCAGCTTCAGTGCTCCCCTGAAAATTCCACATATAGCCAATTCTTTTTTCAATGAAGAATAAAAACTTTTTTCAAATTAGGAGTTTGCTTGTTAATTTCCTTCACCTGTTTTAATGAAATTGTCTCTACTGCAGGCCCAGAGACATGGAGAGACAGTATAGGATCACATATAGTGCAACTAACTTGGTTTTGTGTTTGCAGGTGCAGGCTGTGTAAGGCCACCAAAGGGATCCCAAGGAAAGCCAGGAGTGCCAGGAGCCACAGGTAATATGTTGTCTTTACTCATACTGTGTTTCCCACATACACTACATTTGAAGGGTATCTTGCCATATCAATTATAACTGAGCCATAGCAGACAGCAAGTTTTAGAAATTATGTTGGAACACAGCTTTAACCTGACCCTGCCAGAGAGATCTAAGCAGTGTGCAGCCCAGGTGACTCTACCACTCTGAACTCAGCCTACCTTTGCTAATGAGTGTCAGCCACAAACCAGAAGGCAGAAAGCTATTTGCTATTCTCCCCAGGCAAGTATATAGAGTCTACAGGTGTAGTGCTAGAGAGAGTACTGAGGTCTCTAGAGCTGACTGCACAGCTCACAAGGTAATCCTGTCCTCTGAGAGCAGGGTGGTAAAAGGCTTTGATGGAGGACTGTGACAGATCCTTCTCACTGTTCCTCCTCAGGTGATGTACAGAGTGCCTTCAGCAGGTGTGAGCCCAGCCTGTGACGTGGCTCAGTGTCTGAGCCAGGCTGTGTGACACAACACAGCTGTTCTGTCTGTAGCCACGCACACCTGCCTTGCAGAGCTGGTCCCTCCTAGCCCAGAGGGGCCATCTGGTCATCCTGGGCCTCCCCACCTCCTTCCAAGAGAAAGAGGAGGTGAGGACAGAGCCTGAGGGACTGTGAGATGGAATTGAGACACGTGGGCAAGGTGTGTCGGTCATAATGACTGACCTTGAAGAGGGAATGTCTGACCAGCACTGATAGTTCCTATAAACTTATGTACTCCCAGCCTAAGCAATGAAACTGTTTTTCAATAAATCCTTCTCATCACCAGCTGTAAAGATACGACAAAAAACATACCTGGGTCCTTCATATTTTGGGAAATGTAAAGTTCTTGATGCATCTGTTTCTGTGCCCCTTAGCCAAGTTTAGAGATCTAGAGTATAAATTTTAAAAGTTATAGGTCAAGGTCTTTTTTTTTTTTCCAGCACATGGTTTATTATGACATACATAGATTGATTAATTGATTTATCACAGATTAATGGATCTTAACAGGAAAAATTTTATCTGTTGAAGATTATCTAAACTTCCTTAGTCCTAGTGCCCAAGTTTGTTGCTAGGATCACAGCTTCTTGTTTTCTTTGCAATATTTGTAGTTTTTTCTGAATATGATTTGGTTATTCTTTCATTCATATGAGCTTGAACGTTTTTCTGTCAGTTAGTACAGTCAGATTTAACTCCCAGCTGTAAGACTGCTGTAACACGAGTGATTCTATTTCATTGTTTTACATTTTGCATTCTTGGTTAGCTCTTTAACAGATCTTTCTGTGCCTTGTTAGCTTACATGCTTTAGTAATTTTAAGACTTGGGTTTTTTTAAGACTTGTTTTTCATCCTCTCTCTCCAAAACCTGGGAAAAGCTAAAACATTTGCAAACCAAACATTACATTGGCCAAAATAAAAACCTTTTTCGCACTGCTGTTTGGCACATGTTATCACCAGCTAATATCACATATTGAATTACTGAAATATGTGGTAAGCAGTGGATGTATTCTCCCTCTGCACCTTCTTTCTCTCACATGGCTTTTTAATTAGTGCAATACTGAACAGAATTAATGAAAGTCAGTTATTGCAGATGAGAAAAAAGACCAAGATGCCATTTGGGCAAGAGGCACATTGGAGTTTTGCACTGAGACCTGAAAGCCTAAGATTTTCCTTTTGATTTCTTTCTGAGAAGTTATTTGTCATATAAGGTAGAGAAAAAATAGTCCTGTACAGCACTGAAGAGTCCTGTACAGCACTGTGACCTGTTATGCACACTGCATTGGCTGATTATCTGCACCTTATTTCTCATCTTTTTAAATGTTTCCTTCGCCCCTTCAGAAGTGATGGCTAAAACTACAAATGATCATGGTTAAATAATATAAATTTCAGAAAACTAAAGTGGAAAAAAGTATCAAAATCAAAATCATATTTCCCTTGGTTTGTCATTGTTAGGGATAGAGAGAAACTTGCTTTCAGTAATGAATAAATGAGTTGTAATTCATGGTGATGCTAAGCAACAACATTTTAAATGTTAAAGCATGTTGTTGCCCTTCAAGCCTGAGCTGGGAACTTATAAAGTTCAAAGTGCTGGGGAGCATAGTGGAACAAAGCATTCCCCAGGGATTATTTTCAAAGTACTTTACCAAAAAATCTTGATCTTGTAATACAGTGAATTAATGAGACTCATGTAATAAAACTATTGCATGGAAAAAATATGTAATTTTTGAAACATAACAAAGGAATCCTACAAAATGCTTGCAGGTTTTGAGATGTTAAAAAACATTAGTATTTGCCTTTACAGAAATGTCAAACACTGTATCACAAGGAAGCGAGATATCATTTTAGCTGTCAGGAGAAAAATCAGTATGAACAAGAGGTCAGTGCCTGAAGAACCGGCACATCCTTTTTTTTTTTTTTCAGGGCACATGCTTTCTTTTACTAGGGAATCTCTAGACCTGTAATGTTACAAATATAGTAAGTAGGCTAGTTAATTTGTATTCATTTTGAGGGATTATTAGATCTAACCTTTGGCCTTACATTTCTGCTTCTTGGTTATCTAAACCAGTCTGCTCTTGTTCTGTGATCAGTTCAGCAGGGAAAGGAAATTTCTTCTCCTCCTACAGCATCTCATCTGTGCCCATTTCTGTGAACATTTTTTCTTGACATTGCCTTTTGACCTTAATCTAAAAGCCTTAATTTACAAAATATTGAAAAGCTCCAAAAGTCTTTGAAACTAATTATCTTTACCCTGGTAGTCTCCATATCATTAGTCTTTAAGTCAGGTTAATCCATGTTTGTAAAAGCACTTAACCTAGATTTTTTGGTCCGTTTTTGGGATCTTGAATACTTCTAAAGAGCTACTGTATAGCCCCATTAATTTTTTTTAAGGTTTCATCTTTGCATCCAGAAACACATAATGATGATACTTACCACTATCTTTTTTTACACGATATGCACATTTCTGTTTTATTTGTTCAGATCACACTTTCATACTTTCTTTTATCTAATTTAGGTGCAAAAGGTGCAAGAGGATTCCCAGGTGATCCAGGTCCAATGGGTTACCCAGGGCTAAATGGTACACGAGGTGATCCAGGTCGGGAAGGATTCCCAGGTCCTCCAGGTATCTTGAAATAATTGGTCATTATTTCAATGCTTTTGACCTTTTTACTGCAGTCACTTAAACACAAATACCTGATTACGTGTACATTTTCACTTATCTTCCCTTCTACATTGAACCAATAAGCCATTAGACAAAATTACTACTTTTAAAATCCAGAAGTATTTCTTGCAACTTCCATAATGATGAAAAATTTCATAGATGCCAACTTTTTAAATCTGCTTTATTATTCAAAATTATAAATGTGATGGTAAAAATTCATTAAATTCTCATAAAGAAATTCAATAACAAGATATTTGAGATTCCAAGTGCATTATACTCCTAATGATGATGAAGAAAGGAAGAAAGTAATAGTATCAATACTTCCATTTAATTCTTTTCAACATTAGTATAAATGAGCCTGTGTGTGTGCCACTGCACTGCAGTGTTATTCATTCAGTGGCATGCACATATAAGCTGCAGTGGGTGTGTATGTTCACTAATCATCATTCAGTCCAGCCAGAATTACAGGAATTACCTCCAGAAACTACCACTTCCCTGTGGTTGACCAAGTTTGTTTGCTCAGAGAAATGGGTAATGAGTTGTTTGGGTTTTTTCTGTGCCCCATTACAGAAGCCATTGATGCAACTTAATTTATGAGCTCTCTGGAAATTTATTTTGACGTATCTGATTTCAAAGTCCTAAATCCTCACAGATTCTGAAGTGCTGCAAACTTCCCCAAATCCAGTGCCAGGTGGTGCTTTGCCCTCAGGCAGCACATGGTCTGACAGTGTTCTCTGGACTCATCTACAGCATCTGTAGTAGAAACAGAGAAAGCAAAGAAGAGCTGGTGCATGTTCTGGTCAGCAGGCAAGGCATGCATCACACAGCATGGCTCTGTGCAGCACAGGGCAGGACCACAAACCTCCATCTGCCCTGGTAAGAGCACTCCACAGAGTGCTCTAATTGCTAAATTAGGGCTCCCATAAGGCTCCCAGGCCACAGGGAGCAAGTCTCTGCATTTTCTGTGCTACCTTTCACCAATGTTTGGGCTTAACTTTCAGTCCAGCTACAGTTTTCCAGTGCACAAGAAGCCTTTACCTTGTCATTTGTGGTAATGGGGATGTCATGTTGGTATATCTAGGATTTGAACTCCAGCGTTTGTAGTAAGCTCTGTGATGCCTAGTCCCTGTTTTATTTATAGGTTTTACTGGACCCAGGGGAGACAGAGGCCCAAATGGGCTACCTGGACTGCAGGGACACCCAGGCCTTACAGGAAAATCCGGAGCTCCAGGGGCACCAGGACCAAAGGGCCTTCCTGGTGACGTTTTTGGAGCAGCAGCAGGTTCCCGAGGGGATGTTGGCCCCCCCGGCTTCCCAGGGTTGAAAGGGGCACCAGGAGATCAAGGAGTACCAGGAACCAGAGGTAACAGCTTCTTCAAACAAAGAAAGGTTTGCCTAAGAGTGTGATACAAATGCAGCCAAGTTGTAGGGATGTGAGAGTAGGAAGAGACCATGTTAGGATGTGTCAGAGGTACTGGTGACCTCACTGTCAATTCCCAGTGCCTGATGATCTCCCATTCTTTCCAGTTCTGTGTCAGCTGTTGCCAACATGCCTGGCTCCTCTGAACACTTTCTGGAGATCCATGGCTTATGTTCAGCTGTCCTTCACACTGCTCTACATGAAATCAACTACAGCAGGATAGCAGAGAACCAGACTTTGCCCGTCTTTGTTGGTTTCAGATGTACTGCTATTTTTTTTTGCTGTAGTTAAGAGAATGGTGGTGTCACTATTACCCTGGCTTTTCACTTACATACAGCAATAATACTGAGATTTTTTCCCACACCAAAAATCTGGGTATCACATGGCTTTGCTGATCAGCACATTGCAGTAGTGCTGAGTTTGTAAATTTTAGCTAAGAGGACATAGAGTTAGATAACTGCTAATAACCTATTTTACCTTGTCAGTCTTTGGGCACTCACAAATTTGAAAAAGCTGTTATTATATACCTGTTTATAACTTCAGGGTGTTCATTTTAGTTTGTTATTTCACAGACCATTAAAAAATACCCTAAAATCTCTGCAGAAAACAGAGTTTCTCTATGAAATCTGTTTTCTTCACTCTCTGAACTCTGTGAAGGACTTTCAAAAGCACATGTGGGAATTCAACATACCCTGCTACACAGTTTCAATTGCATTTGGGCCCATAATTAAATTTAGGATTGCTGATTACCCCTTTCCCCTGTGTGGAATTGAAAAGGAAGTAGTAATTGTATGACTAGCTCGAAGCAAGGTTTATCACAGGAACTAGTTTTGGACATCTTTCTTATGATTTTTGATGAAAATAAAGAAGAGCATCATCTTATCAGAGTTATTTGAAGTGAGGAGAGCTGGTTTCACCTGTGGTAGAGCCCCAGAGTGAAGGAAAGGGATGAAAGCAGCCCTGTGGCCCTTAACAAGTTTGAGAAAATGCATAAAATGTCACTAACAGCTCCGAAAAGGGGACAAAACCCAATTTTGTTTGAAAAAAAAAAACCTGGTGTGACTTTTGCACCCTCTTTGTAAGCATTTTTGTAGAACTAAGTTTTCAATAGTGAAAAATACAGAGAAAATAAAAAGCATTACTAGTTTGTCTGTTCTTGATTTACTTTACAGTTCTGACAGAATGGCTCCAGATAGCATGTGAATTTTCTACAAGTATAATTTTTGTTTAATTTTACATGAAATGACTAGGGATTCCTTTATACCACCTTTGCTACTTTGTTCAGAATAGCAAACTAAAGCCTGTATGCTGTTGTTGAGAAAACCCACTTTAAGTGACCGCAATTATAAAGCTCATTTAACTACAGTCAAGCCAACGGACCTACACTGATGTAAAACCTGAATAAAAAGAAGGAGATCCACTTGAACTGGATTTTAAATGCCATGTACTATTTGTATGCTGCTGCTTCTCCAAACTGAATGAAAAGCAGGCATTATCTTCTAAAACTTAACACCCTCTTTGCTCATATGTGGTAGTGACATAATTTTTCACCCAGTGCATGAAGTCATGTAAAATTAGGGCCTTTTTGCTTAGGAATTTTTATCTATCTTACAGCAATGCCTTGTGAAAATCACCTTACGTGAAAATTTCTAAACAATAACACAGATCCCACCATCTGTCTTAAATGTTACTTTTCCTGCCTATAAAATTTTAGAAAATATACATAGCATTATTTCAGTGGTTCAGTCAGCTGCTTGATTCAGTTCTTACTAATATATATGTGACAGAGAGATCAGGACTAACAGAATAATTGGGATTAAAATAGAAAGATTGGTATTAAAACTGAAAGAGACCTGCATGTATATCCACACAGTGCCAAATCGTTACTATTCATTTGAAAGAGTCAATGAACCTACCTGATGCAAATATTGAGATCATTGCTGGTAACAGCAATTATTTTAAATCTAAATACCACTCCTTTAATTTTCTTTTCCTGTTCTCACTGAATTTTCAAGGGAAAAACACACCCTGGAAGCCTAGGGTGTACACAGAAGAAGTATATAAAAACGTGTTCTCTACATATGATGCTCTCTAATGCATAATTTTGGTCTTTTAGGAGCGGATGGTAGCCCAGGTTTGCCAGGACCCAAAGGAGATCCAGGGCCGCAAGGTCTCCCTGGTTTGATGGGGTTACCAGGAGCACCAGGAACACATGGATTCCCAGGTCCACCAGGAATCCGTGGGCCAGATGGTGGCCCTGGCTCTCAAGGACCTCTTGGTGAGGAAGTAACTCAGTCCTGTGTCATTCCTCTTGCTAGTCCTCTGTGGCAGGGCAGCTGTATGGTTTCCACAGCAGACAGTTGAAGTTTGGGGATGACCTTCACAGGCAGAGCTGCTGCTTTTCTTTCTGTAGCCACCTACCAAGTCACGTCAGCACTGGCTGCTGGCAGACTGGAAAAAGGAAGCCATCAAATGAGGATAAGCTTATGGAAAAGGGGCTTAATTCTTAAATTAAAAAAGAGGGGAAGGTCCTGTAGCAAGTGGGTGTGGAACCAAACTAATTGTGAGGCTGGTTCATGTTGATGAGCTACTTTATCTTTACAATCATTTCTGCAATTCTTTGATGAAAAAACCCTAATTTCCCCCCTTAAATATGAGGCTGGTAGGACAGCAGTTTTCTCTCCCTTGATCTACCTTGTATGAATCATCATCTCTGTCCAAACCTTTTTTATTCTCCCTGTTCTCACGTTTACACGACAGGTCCACCTGGTGCTAGGGGAGAAGATGGTGAGCAAGGTTTTCCTGGCCCTGTGGGCCTGAAGGGTCTGTCTGGTGACAAAGGTGACATGGGTCACACAGGACTACCAGGTATACGTGGTGTGACTGGTCCCCCTGGCATAAGTGGAATGGATGGCTTTCCAGGAGATAAAGGTGAGCTCTGCACTGCTGCTTTGAAAACAGTAGTTGATTAAAGCTCTTCTGTGCAGACATGAACTTGACATATTCTCTGCTGGTCTCCCTCTATTTAAACAGTAGAATTAGGAACATGTGCCTAATATATTCCAAAATCACTACCTGTTTTCCCCTATGTTGGGCTTGGCACAGTGCTGGCTTGTGATATGCAGCCCTATTTAGAAGAGCAATGGCTGATTTATTTCTCATTTTAAAAAATACACAGTATTTACTGTTTTCTCTCTGAAAGTCTTACCCTCGTCCTAGTCCCATTGGTCCTCAGTGAAATTTAAGAGATGTTTCCCTAGACAGTGGCTTTAAAGTTTTTTTAAAGCTGAGAGCTGTGAACTGAGCAATGCCAGACTCAAGACCTCAATGATGACTCTAGGATACTAATGGTTTGTTGAGAAGGTGAGATTCTCACCCACCAGCCACTAGAAAGCACATATGTGTAATGCACATTGCCTACACCACACAGGGAGTTTCAACAGGGTTCAGCTCCGTGTGATGCCAAGCTGAGCACAAAGCATGCTTAAAAATTCATGTTGCAGTTTCATCAGTTGGAAAGACAGGACAAGCCTAGCTCTGGAGTACTGATCAGCTCTCATTTGAGAGAAATTAAGATCTGTTTGTTAGCATAACAACAGCATTGTAAAATAGCATTCTCTTGTTCAGAAAAGAGGAGTAGGGGAGTTTTTGGTGAGAAAGGACCAGCCAGTCCTAGACCCATGCTTTGTATAACTACATGTAGACCAGGCTGACCACAAACCTTATGTGGAACTAGGTACATATCTCAAGCTGATTTCTAGGAGAGGGGTTGTGCTGATCTCTCTCAGAATGCAGTTCTGGTCATCTCCACAACACCTCTTCCTGGACAGTTGAGGCAGGTTCATGTGCTGAGAGCACACTACCTCAGGAGCTCTGCTACTTTCAGAGAGCTTGAGTGCCTGTTCCAGACACACAGATTGCTGTAGGCATCAAGGCACCCAGAAATAGGTACTGTTGCACTGAAGTTTTCATACCATTTCAGTCATGTGTTGCTGGCTCATATTTACTTAGTTTGCAGAAATCTGAGTGAAGTAACAGTTCTCTTGCCCTTCTTTCTTAAAGGCTCGAGAGGTTCACCTGGCATTGATGGTTTCAAAGGCATGACAGGCCTAAAAGGAAGACCAGGCATCAAGGGAATCAAAGGAGAATTTGGCCCAATTGGGGCTCGGGGAGATAAAGGCTCACAGGGCGCACGTGGCTTCAAAGGTATTTGCTTATGGGTGGTACCAGTGTGTTTGCTCTTCACATCTGCAGAACTATTTTACAAGGACACAAAGAAGACACATTTTTCACATGGTAAATTTAGCTCAGACATTCCTTCATCTATTTCACACATAGGCCTCTGGCCAAGAGGTCTGGATTTTAGACTTAGGGAAAGGTTACTTCTTTACACACTTAAGGCTGGAGGCAAACGTCTTATTACTCATCTGGATTCAGATAGTGGCACCTCTGGACATGTGCAGATGTCAAGAGAGCATTTTCCCGGGAAGCGTCAGATGTTTGGAGGAGGATATTTGGATTTTTCTCCAGTTGCACTGTAAAGACAGTTAAATATTCAGAAAAACAGGCAATTAAGTAGTTAAGTAGTTAAAAGGCACAAACATTATTAAAAACTTAAAAGTCACAAACATTCAGCTGGTATTATTGTTCATTAAATGAAAACTGTAACTCAGTCCTCTTTTGATTGCAGACAATACTCTAAATAAATGCTTTGCTGCAAGACCAAAATGTTCCTTCTAGGGACCCTGAGATTGGTATTTTTTTTAAAAAGTGTCTTCAATTCAGAGGTTGCAGAACAGTGATCCCAGCAACAGTCTCAGCAAAAGACAAGTTTGAAAGCAGCCTTTGTGAAGAGAAGTGCAAATACACTTGTTGGCAAAGAAATATAAGACAGTACATAATCATAGGAGACAAGTGTGGGTTACTGGCCTGTCTTTGCACATCACAAAGAACTAAAGACACTCATGGAATCTATATGGGTCTCTTCTTCTGGAGATTATTTACTGATATCACCAGTAACCATAAGTCAAGAAAATGAACACTTTTTAACTGGTAACAAATCCAAACACTTTCTTTTGCCCAAGGCTTTTTGACTGAGAATTTCCTTTGCACTAGAACTAAACTGCTTTTCTGTGCTTTCTCCCATATGCTTTTTGGGGTTTTTTATAAACCATGATTTTGGGGCTTTTTTACTAAACACATGATTCCTAACTGATCTGCTGAGAGATAAATTATCTATCAGAGACAGAGGAGTCTGGGTTCAACTCCCAGGACTGTATGTACAAAAGGTTAACTCAGTTTTCATGTTTTCTTAAGCGTGACTCTTCCACCACCATGCTGTATTGACACAGGTTACTTTTCATGCAAGTGGATTTTCTGTAGTTTGTGCAAGGTTATTCCTCTTTCCTAATTCACTCTTATGTTCACTTTCTTCGAAAATGCTGACAAGCGTTTTGTAACATGGTTGGGTTTTTTTACCTTTTAGGTGACCGTGGGGATCAAGGCCCCCCAGGAGAACCTCCAAAGCTCATGCCCAGCATGATGATGGAAGTTAAAGGTGAAAAAGGAGATGCTGGAGAAAGGGGCACAAAGGGATTCTTTGGCTTAAAAGGTCAGTGGTCATAGTAAAACAAGGCAAGCACATTCAGAACTATCATTTAGTACTTTTTCTCAGCTACCATATTAAATATTCCCTGCTCATTGTACCACTTGGCTGCAGCCCCCCCAGCAAGGTCTCTGACAGCAGAAACAGCTCCTGGCTGCATTTCAGAGTCATCCCCAAGGAAAGCTTTGAGGGCTGATGTGTCTGTGAGTGTGTGTGTGTGAGTGTGTGTTGCCTTCTACAGCACATTGTGGTGCCATGTTTCGAGAAAGCCAGTAGCAGGAAAACTTCTTACACACAAGCCTGCATGTCAGCCTTCCCTTAATTACTTTTCTTCTTCCCTGCCTGTAGGTAGCAAGGGAATGCCAGGTCTTCCTGGAAAGACAGGAACCCCAGGGTCCCCTGGGCATCCCAGCTACGTGGCTGGTGTGAAAGGAGACATCGGCGCGAAAGGGCTGACAGGTGTGAAAGGGTATCCTGGTCCTGCTGGTTCTCCTGGCATCAGAGGCTTCCCTGGCACCACAGGAGTCAGAGTGAGTTCATGCACATGAGGGAATAAGGGTGTCCTTGTGCTGGCATTCAGCTTCTCAGGAAGTGGCATTCAGCCCTTGAAATTTTGCTGAACAACGGCAGTGCAAAGATAAAAATGCCATAGGCATTGAATGAATAGATCAGATACTTTTGCTCACTCCCACCAACATGCATTAAGCAGAGTAATTTCTTTTCTCATTGTGAGACATCCAAATTTCATATGCCAGCATTTTGCCAGTGAGGACCCAGATGGTTCCTTCTATATCTTTGATCCTGTTGCCACAGCTGCTGGTAAAAATTATTCTCAGTGTTGGGCTTACTTTTCTCTTTGTCCCAGGACTTTATGATATCACTGCCAAAAGTTACTCACTGTCACTTACCTAACAGTAAAAGAGCCTCAGAATCTTAGCTTCTGCAGGGTAATTCATTGTAATTCACTCTGGCTGCAAAATAAGTTACATTGGAAGAAATAAACGCTTAGAAAAGGCCTGACAGTAGCCTCATAGACACCATTTATTTAAGAGAGACAAAAACTATGTTCCTTTCTCAGGTTCTCTTTGGCTTTAGGTTTCAGTAATATTTTTTTTTTAAACCAAGGACTGCAGGTTATGGTTTAACCTCAGCCAGAATCTAAGCTCCACTCAGTCGCTTGCTCCACCACATATCCCCAGCAGGATGGGGAGAAGGGAATTGGAAGGGTAAAAGTGAGAGAACTTGTGGATAAGAACAGTTTTATAATTGAAATAAACTACAATACAATAAATAATAATAGTAGTAGTAGTAATAATTATAATAATATAACAATGATAGATAAATAAAACCCAAGAAAGACAAGTGATACAAATGAAAACTATTGCCCACCACCAACTGGCTGATGCCCAGCCAATTTCCAAGCATTGTTACCCCCCAGTCCATCATCCCCCCTGCCTTATATGCTGAGCATGAGGCCATAGACTGCAGGACATCCATTGGGTCAGCTGTGACCCCTCCCAAATCCTTGCTCACCCCCAGCCTGCTCACTGGCAGGGTGGGGTGACAAGCAAAATATGTCCTGATACAGTGTAAGTGCAGTTCAGTAGGAATGGAAACATCCCTTTGTTATCAACAGTGTTTCCAGCACAAATCCAAAACACAATCCTGTACTGGCTACTATGAAAAAAAAATAACTCTACCCCAGCCAAAACCAGCACAAGGACTTATTGCTATATATGCATAATGGGATGTCCTCAATTTTAAACTTAAGCCTTTGCAAACATAACTTGTCCCTTGGTTGGTACTGATTTAGATTAACTGACTGCTGCCCAGTTACTCTATAAAGTGCTACACAAACTCAAAAGTGGTACTTTTAATAGCCTTTTTTTAGTATTTCCAAAGTCAGCTGCTCGGAAGGTTGAATAAATCCTCATCTTCACTAACTGATGCCTGTTTTCAATCATATGATAGGGGGAAAAGGGTGTTCCAGGAATTTCAGGCCATTTTGGTACTCCTGGCTCACATGGAGAAATAGGTGAGTTTGTTCTCTTATCTGAGTGCTCTCGGTATTCATCACCTATCAAATACTTGACATTAAGTTCTGAGGTGTCTCAGTGTGTCTTCAATCTCCAAGGCTTTTCAAAGAGTCTTTCTACAGTCTTACAGAATGATATTGTAGGTGTGGAAGACTCTAAAAAGGTTAATACTGTTAATTTCATGCAACACGTGCTGCTCATGGATAAATCCATATGTGGCAAGTAGGGAGGCTGTTCCAGACACTTTTTTTGCTGTCTTTAATTTACTTCTCTTTTATTCTACAAAGATAATAGTTGCAGAATTTTGCCTCTGAAGTTGCAATTCCTTTGAAACAGCAGGAAGTACTGTTTAAATTAAAGCCTTACCACTCATGTGTTCATTTTTGTTTGAAATAGGTGACCGGGGAGATACTATAAACTTACCAGGAATGCCAGGCCTTAAAGGGGAAGTTGGTGTGCCAGGCTTAACAGGTATTAATTTCACAGTTGCTCCCTGAATGTATTTCTTTTCACATACCAAAGTTCCTAGAGGAAGCGGGGGGGAGCTTTCTATGGACTTTTGATGGCTCTTGAACCTGTGCTCTCATTACAGCTCCTGGAGAGGTTCATCTTTTCTTTATTGAAATTAATATGTGCTACATTTACCTCTTCAACTGAAAGTACCATTATAGCAGTAAACATCATCACTGGCAACTCCAGTGAACATTTCTATATAATTTGTTTTGCTGTTGATGACAAAAGCAGCATTATCAGGCCATGATTATAGAAGGTAGGATAGCAAAGTTTTGTAGATTTTGGATTGAGTTGTTAGGTAATATATTAAATTTCTCTGTACACGCAATGCACTTGAACCTCAATGTCATATTCCGCATAATTTGGGGAGCACTTTTAAAAACAAGTTTAATGATCATTTGGCCAGAGGACTGTCCATGCTCCCAGATGATGTAAGCACCCTGACTAGAAGAATTTCTTTATGTGGCAAGACCAGGAACCCATTCAGTAGCCAAGTTCATGTTATGCTTGTTTGCTTAAAAGAATATTAAAGGAATTAAAAGAATATGCTGGTTTTGTGGTTTTCCAGGCATAAGAGGAGGTGTGGGACCAAAAGGAGAAGGTGGTGATCCTGGTTCCCCTGGTATTGAAGGACTCAAGGGCACACAGGGTGTCCCTGGCTCTGTGGGACCGGAAGGTAAAATACTCTTTTTAACACTCCAAAGAATAACATTGTTTAAGAGGACAAAGAAAAATACTCTTTCCATCAAAAGAAAGTAATTAAGTTTTTAATATGTTTATCATTCTGTAAATTGGTGAGGAGCAGTGACGAGGATGTGGAACTCACAGCAGAAGTTAAGAGGAAATTGAAAAAACCTAACTCTACTTTGTACCAGTTTTTCCTTTTCTATAGCAACCACATGTCCAGTCAAAGTGCTGTGTTGCTGCCATACTGAGGTATTTTAATGTCTCAATACTACAAGGAGTAGGCTTTTCAATGACCTTGTCTGCCATAAATGAAGTCAGTATCCACCAGGACGCAGTTACAGAGCCTTTGAGCCAGGCTCCTGGGCCAGCTGTACCAGAGAAGCCAAGTCAGGTTCTGCTGTGGCTGGGTCAGACACTCAGGGCTTAAGAACATGTCCTGTTGCAGGAGGATCATGGAAATGCTCTCCTTCAGAACAGTTGCTCCACACTTCTCATTAGAGGGCTTAGAAACTCCAGCCAAGACTGGAAGAGCTTCAACAGGTGCCTCACTGGGAAACATTTCTTGTCTGATCAGCTTCTCAGTGGGAAAGGCAAAACAAGTGTAGCAGAAAGTGACATGCACAGAAATGAAATCACTTGTTGTAACTGGCAATAGAATTCAAGTTTTGATTTTAATAGGAGGAGCCCACCATCTTTCTGAGGTTGTCAAAAACCTGAAGTTTGTAATGAGTTGTTCTTTTATACTTTGTCTCTCCTACCTGTGCTCTCTTTAGTTTTCTTCCACTTGGATGAGCAGTGCAGTGTCATACAATGACATCAGGAAGGGAAAGTCTTTGTTTTGCTGCCTGGGAGAATGAAAGTAGCACAAGTCTGTGTTTTGGCTGTTGGTTTTAAGGGTGCTCGTGAGCAATGATTCATTGTTGTCACGCAGGTTTGCCAGGACTGGTTGGCCCCCCAGGGCAGCAAGGAAACCCTGGGACTCCTGGACTTACAGGTCAAAAGGGAGCTCCTGGCTGGCCTGGCGTACCAGGACAAGCAGGTATTTGTACAGCTTCAGCTGTTCAGTCATTCTGTGTGAGCACTTGCAAATGTTCTGTTGGGGTGAAAAAGAAGAAAGAGGGTTTTTGCAGTTCAGAGTGGCAGAGTTTCCTGTACTAAAATATTTGTTCCTCACAAAGTCCAGGTGCATTAACAAAGAGACATGGTTGCTGATTTATGGCTTCTGGTGTCTTTTCAGCTCATTTTAACTGTTGATGACCTCTTCAACTAGGAAAGCAGTTTTCAAGAAACATTTTCATTTTTCATGACAGCTAGGAGGAAAAAAAACCAATAAAAAATTATTAAACATGCAGCAAGGGCAGTCATCTACAATATGAGAATATTATAATGTGGCATTAGATAGCAAGCAACATATTTGTTCCTGCATCATCACCAAAAACTGTTAACTGATTCAATATCTGGTTTCAAGAATAAATGACTTATGGCTTAGACAGAATTGTGCTATCAAAATGCAGATGATAGTTTAAAATGAAGGTGTTTGTATTGCAGAATACAGAATCTCAATGGTTGCCACTTAATTCCTAAATATATTAAGTTAGCAGATTGTTTTCTACCTTTCAGCCAGCAATCATCTTGCTTTTAGTAAGATTCTTCTATCTGAATCTGCCTCAAAGCTAAGCTAATACAATTATGAAGACTGCCTTTTTAGACAGTGAAGAGAGACAGACAGACACTTATTTTTCTGAGACTGAATAGTCCTCCAGAGCTCTGTCCACTGTCTAGCTTTAACATCATACTTACTACTTTGCCAGGTACAAATAGATGGAATAAATTTTACCTGTAACAATAGTAACGGTAGCTACCAGACATTTTTTAGAGTATTTTTGGGTTTTTTTAAATGACACAGAGTGAATTGCTCCTGAAGACAGCTTTATTATAACCACATTTAGAGTCTACAATTAAGTCATAATTGTCTTGGCATGAGGATTTTGGAAAACTAAATGGGTATTAAAAAAACTATGGCAGCAAGACTGGAACTAATGACATGCTACCATATGGATCAAAGATATTTTAAAAAATATCTCTGGAGTAATGAGTTTATTGGATAATAACAAAATTTGCCAATCAGAAAACCATAGCATGGTGTATTTCATAATAAACTTACTGTAATTAATTCATTTGCATATAATACACCATATTTTAACATAGAATAGCATTCATTCAAGCATTTGATTTTTTTAAAAAATAAAGGAATATATACAGACTAATAGAAAGTATTATGATAATCATGAATATAATTTTAAAACAGGCCAGCCTGGCTTCAGAGGAATCAGTGGACTGCATGGTTTACCAGGCACTAAGGGCTTACCAGGATCACCAGGTAAGTGAGGCTGTTACTCTGCCTGTTCACAGGCACAACACTGTGTTGGCTTCAAGTTTGCTCAGTGAGATCTTTGTAATGCAACTTTTTAAACTGTGTCCTCCAAAGCTTTAGAATGTGCTTCATTATTGTGGGCTCTGGCAAACAACTCATACACTATGTGCTACCCCACAGGTGAATTAGAACACAACTTCAAATCATAATTTCTTTCCTCTGATGAAGTTAAAACCTCAAGGCCTTTTTTCTCATTGTGAGCCTTTTCACCAATGAGCCATTACAGACTCATGTATTTTGTAAATCCACATGCTCTATACATGTACTTTAGCATGCATTGTTATATGCAGAAACATTTGAACTTTCCTCTTTATTCTGAACAACTCCACAGGTCCAGATGGGTATGGCTCTGCAGGTTTCCCAGGTGCAGTGGGAGACAAAGGAGAAGCAGGAGAGCCAAGCAGAGTAGAAGGCAGCCGAGGACCTCCAGGCCAGAAGGGAGACAGAGGTGTTCCAGGTCTGTGTTCCAGAGAATGGGATCCACCTGTTACTTGTTTCATCTGTGGGTGTTAGAGATGCCACAAAATACACCATGGTGTAGAGAGCTGAACTCCCGAAGCTGGGAAGGTCAGTGTTTGGAGTTTGTGCTGCAGCTCAGCCAGCTCTTGCCCAGAAACAGCAGTGTGCATTCCCCAGTGCTGGACAGCCTGGGTCCTTCCCCATCTTGTAGCACCCACTGGACCCAGCAAGCTGCAAATGCCAGAGGCTGCTCTCAGCCATCAGCTGCCCAAATACTTTTAATGAAGTTCCGGTTGCACAAACGCATGACCCCTCTCTCTTCTTGTTGCAAACCTGTCAATATTTACCTTTCTCCTGAAAGCCTCACTGTCTCTCAGTGTGTGATGGTCCTGCTGGCACCTCGGGGGCTCTGTTCCCATACACAGTGCTTTGCTGGTGCCATCTATCCCTTGTGCAGAGTAAGCTCCAACCCCTGTGCTGTAACACACTGTGCTCATCTCAGAATGGGTCACCACCTGGTTTTTATCCATGAAGAAGCCACCAGACTGATGTTATGAACGAATAAACTAATTACATTTTTTGGTTGTTTTTTTTTTTTAATTTTTCCAACATTTTGGCTCTGAAAGGATTAAGGACTGACAGAGATATAAAACCTTACTGCCTTTGCCTACTTGGTTCAATGACTCATTCATAGTCTTTTGTGCTACACTTTATTGTTACTAACATGCTGTGCCATCTCAAACACCATTCAGAGATTTGTTATCAAGCATTAAAAAAGTCAGCTTACCTCATTCATGTTTATTTGTCACAATTATAAACAGAAGGTCAACTTCCTAACAACTTCAATATACTTAAAAGAATAATCTGTTATTGGTAGGGCAGATTTTTGACCACTTAACAATTTTTCATCTCCAGAGAACTTCTTGGATTTGAGCTCACCCCAGATAATGCTAAGTGTCAGCCCTGCCTCTCCAGGCATAGAACAAAGCTGCTTTCCTGCCTGCTTCAGTATACCCAGGATATTTTGAGTACTTCCTATCTCTAAATAATATTTTACCTGGCAGACACAAGATTATTAGTATTCCACACAGTGAAATGTAATTAGGTGCCCAGAGAGCTTTGGCAGAGAACTAGTATTTGGTTCTTAAAAAAAAAAAAACCTCCACAGTAGCATCTGAAAAAATAAAAGGAAAATCAGTGGGAACTGCAGGTGTTTTCTATTTTGAAAATCCCACTCCTTAGTCTAAAGTGAGGCCTTTTAATTGCAATTGTGCATTTTCCTTGCAGTATTAATTATTTCTTTTCTTCCCTTCAGGAGTCCCAGGACCCTTTGGTATTCCTGGGCAGGAAGGATTTCCAGGGCCTCCTGGGATTTCAAATATATCAGGATATCCTGGTGATAAAGGCTCCCCAGGTCTAGATGGAGTGCCAGGTAATTCATGCAACAGCAGTCATTGTTATTTCTGTCTTGATTCAGTAAAGTATCCCTATTAAATACAACACTAAAATTGTTGGACAGAGCCCATGGTAGATCAGATACTAGAGATGGATCTCTTGAAAGCAAAAGGCAGTTCCTCCAGGTTGTCCTGATGGAAGGGTTTGGTCTTCATACAAATAACAGATTAAATAATCCAGAATTCTCTCAACAGCTTTCAGAAGCATTATGCTAATCTACTACTCTAAAATCTGAGGTCTGTGGCAGACTTGCAAGTCTGTTAAATTCTTCTTAATCATTTACAAAATTCTCTTATGTGAAATGACCATGCAAGTTAAATTACACTGGAAAGTATTAGCTCTTCTTTCTTAAAAATTCCTGTTGCTTATTGGACTGCACAATCATTTCAAGCTGCAGTGCCACTATTGCTTGTAGCAGAAGTTGTTCCACTAACATATGGTGGATGGAAATTTTTATGTAAATTCAGCAAAAACTTAGAACAGACAAACCAGCTGAAAACCAACAAAATACCTAGGCTTCCAAGTTGAAAGAGGATGTTAGTTGGCCTGACTGCATACTGATTCCAACTCTCCAAGCAGTCAGGAGAGAAGAAACAGGAACACCATATCCCAGCCAAAATGGTGAGACAAGTGTGGCTTACTCTTACTTTGCCACATACCTCTTGCAGTTGTATCCTCATGTGATCCAGCTTCAAAAGGCAGCACAAGAGATGCCCCACTCAAAACCCTACATAGTAAGGGTGACTCTCTCCTCAGAAAATAAAGGTCCAAATGTTTTGTAAGCAGCAGAGGTAACTGAAGAGAAACCTGCCAGGTTTAGCTTCAGACAATATGGAATTCTAGAAAAAGAAGCTGTTCCCATAATTCCCAAGACAGCATGAAGTACTTATTTGATTCCAGATGTTCAATTGAAGCACTAAGATACATAGAACAGTAAGTCCTTGGCTCTGAGTCAGATACTTGCTGCTCTCTGATTTCTCTCTAGCTACTTGGAAAATTTAGGATGAAGCAAGGAAACACCTAGGGAACTGGGGCATTTGCTGGTGAAGGAATAGTTCATGGAAGGCTGTATCTCAGCAGGCACCCTATTTCTGGTGAAATCTTGCTTGAGATAACACTGTTTTGTGGGAGCTTCATACTGTAATTCCTCTGCCACTGCTGCCAGCCTGAGACCAGGAGCAAGAGTGCTGAATAAGTCTGTCCCCTGCTTAAATTAATGAAATAGAACCTGAAGGGATACGGTTAGATAGTTCTGTTACTTTCCTCTGTGCCCAGGTGTTAAGTATAAACAGATTACAATCTCTATGTCCTCTAAACAGGCTATCCAGGACCACAGGGGCAGCCTGGAATACCTGCTCCACCAGGAAGCAAAGGAGAAAGTGGAGAAACAGGTAGGACTGGAGAAATTGGCCCAAAAGGAAGTAGAGGCGATCCTGGATTATCAGGAAGACCTGGCCTGCCTGGATTCCCTGGACCAAAAGGTAAGGATGGGAAATGCTGATTGTGTCAGGAAGCAGGGGAGCTTTCTATGCTACAGCAGCTCTAACACTATGACTTTTGCACTCACTTGATTTGTACTGAAATGTAATAATGCCACTTGTCATTTTGCACTGAAGGTCCTAGGGGTGAGCAAGGTGTCATTGGCTTTATGGGCACAGTAGGATTTCCAGGTGATCTGGGACCTATCGGACCCAAGGGAGACAGAGGACTGACTGGTAAGTGCGTGCAGTCAGATGCGTGACTCCTTTTGGAACCGCTCGTTCTGCAGCTCCACAGAGCTGACCTAGCTGGCCCTGCTTTGAGCAGGAGGTTGGGCTTGGTGACCTCCAGAGTCCTCCATCGTGCATGACTCTGTGTATCCTGGGAAATTCCAGAGGGCAGATGCCTGAATTTAACATGAATAGTCAAATTTTTGGCTTTATGAATTTGACTCGTATGAGGGTGCCAACTCCAAAATCAGAGCCACTTTTGCAGTTAATAAAAAGAAGGATTTATTGTCTAAATTAATCCTCCAGAACAGACATACTGAATATTTAAAGAGAACTTTAAAATCCATCACTCCATCTATACCATCATGTACTTGTGTCTCTTGAAGCCCAACAAAAGATGGTACACCTCAGAGAGCTGCAGCTTTTGGGGGGAACTTCTTGTGTCATAAATGAGGGAGCAGCAACATCATTAATTTCTTCCTGCTTATCTATGTACAGTCCAAGTGAAGACAGTCTCTTGATCTCAGATCCCATAGTTGGAGATTGTCTCATCTTGGGCGTCCCATACCCACACATATTTCCCCAATATAATATAGCTGCTATACCCAAGCTGGTGAGTTGCAGACCATAGACCTCCCATGCATATGCAGCCAAGTAAGAGCAACATGTCTCTGGATTAAAGTACATTAAGGAAAAAATATAGGGTGGTTGGGGTTTTTTTTTAATCAAACTATCTCATGTTGCTTCTAATGACAGGCTTCCAGGGACCTCCAGGTTCTCCTGGGATGCCCTCTCCTCCTCCAAGGCTGGTTGCTGAGCAAGGTTCACCAGGTCCCCGTGGAAATATAGGACCTCAGGGAAGCCCAGGAGATATGGGACCTCAGGGCCCACCAGGAGATCCAGGTAGGAATCACACATTCAGACTGAAAGCTGTTCCCCTTAGCAGATTGAGGCCACTAGAGCACTGATTTGATGCTCTTCTACTTAAAAGTCTGTAATCCAAAAGGAGAGAGTCAAATTTTAGTCTTCCAAAGCTGAGGCTTCAGCTTTCATCCTCCTAGCATTCAGAACATAAGCAAAACAGGAAGTAACTTTGGTAACACTCACAAAGCCAAAGCAACATCAGATATGAATCTCATGCACATGAAGACTGAATGTCTTTGGTGGAAAAGGGCACATCTTTGTGGGAACGCTGTCAGCTCAGGGAATGACGTAGCATTAGTGACACATAGAGCTGATGCACTGCACCTTTTGCCTCATCAGAGATAAGTGGTGCCAAGAGTGAAGGATTAAGGTTGTGGAACTCGTGTACTCTTGATCCCAGCAGCCTTTTCCAATGAACTTGGTGCTTTTTGCCTGACAAGTACCATAGGATCTTGCCTTCAGTGCAGACCTGGCAGACAGGACCAAACGCGCACTAGGAGAGCACACGTTAACAAAGTGGGATGGGCATGTCAATATGTCTGCAGTCACTGTGCTTACAGCCATTGTTGTGTAAGGTTTCAGAGGCTCACCTGGACAGCCAGGACTCCAGGGCAGGGGTGGCATTCCAGCTCCTCCTGGCTCCAGAGGGGAACAAGGAGGAATGGGATTTCAGGGTCCGGTGGGATTTGAAGGTAAGAGATATCACACAGCACTTTTTTCCTCTTTCCCATTTCTCTGCACTTAATCACTCTGTAGTTACTACTTCACTGGAAGGAAATGAGAGGAGAGAGAGGAGGGGGCAGGGAGCAAACAGAAGGTGGAGGAGAGGAGAGGAAGGAAGGGAGGGGAAAGGAGTGTCTGTCTTCATAGATACTTCACAATGGACAACTAATTAAATGTTAACAGTTACCTTAGAGCAATATATTCAGAATAAGTTTTGATAGCTGTAGATATCAGTCCACTCACAAGTTCGTTTCTCTCTGAGTGTATTTATTCTCTTTCAGTATTTTCAGCCTAGTGTTTAACTAACAGTTACATTCATGGAGATGAATGGCTGGGTAGGTGATGCTTGGATAGATGAAGTTTAAGGGAATGTATTTGTAAAGGAAATACCTGTGTCCTTATCAAAGAGCAGAACTATTACTGTCTCAAGCACACAGAGAAAAAGGTATTTGCAGAGCATAGTTTCAAGTGTATGAATCAATTGCAAGAAGTCCAACAACCACTGGACTTCTTAATCTTGGAATAAGAAAATATCTTAAAGGAAAAAATCTGCTCATCTCTGTTGTACAAAGTATGCTCAAATTCATCAGAACTTTTTGACTTTTTCTAGTTCTGGTGTGAAATACTTTATCTTAGAAACCGGGGAGCCTGATCCAGCACCAATCTATATCAAAAGCAACTGTTACAATCCTAGAACTGCAGCTATTCCAACAATAACTTACCATAAAGAAAAGGCATCATGCCATTAAGCTCTTCATCAGCAGCTTAGCTGGAATATCAGCTAGCACCAGATCATTTGTGGGAGCACAAATTCAGCGGGATTCTTTCTTTTCTGCTCTCCCCTAAGGTCAGCCAGGCCGCCCCGGTAGCCCTGGGCCACCAGGCATGCCGGGTCGCAGTGTGAGCATGGGCTACCTGCTGGTGAAGCACAGCCAGTCTGACCAAGAGCTAATGTGCCCAGTTGGCATGAACAAACTCTGGAGTGGATACAGCCTACTGTATTTTGAAGGACAAGAGAAAGCACACAACCAGGATCTAGGTAGGTACAAATATTGCTGGCAGCAGCCTCGATTCCAAAAGCTGGGACTACAACTTAGGGGACTCCAAAAGCTGGGACTACGGCTTAGGAAGTACCAAAACAAGAATATAAAAACTACATGTCTTCATGGAGTGCCCCTGAGAGAGCACCTGCAAGTCATTAGTGTTGTTTGAGGGAACCTGTAAAGCCAGCAAACATTCTGGACCACAGGGCTTTCCTGACAGGTACTTGGGAAAGAGCAGGAAACTGGAAGTGTGCATTGTCTTCTGCGAGAATGATTGCTTTTTTCTTCTCTTTCAACAGGGCTGGCTGGCTCATGTTTGTCTCGTTTTAGCACCATGCCATTCCTGTACTGTAACCCTGGGGATATTTGTTACTATGCAAGTCGAAATGATAAATCCTACTGGCTCTCAACTACAGCACCTCTTCCAATGATGCCCGTGGCAGAAGAAGACATTAAGCCATATATCAGTCGCTGCTCGGTTTGTGAGGCCCCAGCTGTGGCAATTGCTGTCCACAGCCAAGAAGCTTCAATTCCTCACTGCCCTGAAGGCTGGCGCAGCTTGTGGATCGGATATTCCTTCCTTATGGTATTGGGTCTCCGGTGTCACGTTTTGTGCAGCAATGGGTTTTAAATTTGAGTGTTTGGTACTAGTAAGGCTGCTGTGCTTCAGAGCCAGCAAGACCAAAACCATGCTGGGGAACCAGGGAACTACAAAAGTAATTTCTAGGAAGCAGAAGAGGAATATGAAAATTTCTGTGAATTTCAGAGAAAATTGTCTCTTGTCACAGTAGCATCTGGAGACCTTATTTTATGTACAAAATAGCACTTCAGAACAGAACAGAAGGACAGCTGTGACTTAACAAATAAAATTACACTGAGGTGCAACAGGAGCATACAAAGCATTTTCACAGCTAAAGATTTGGAGTTATTTACATACATCACTACTAAGAAGCTGATCTAGGGAAAAAAAAGGAAAAGCAACAACATGCTTTTTCCCTTCTTTTCGAAATTTAAAAATCATTGGTGTTTTGGTCAAAAATCTTGAAGCCAAAGTCTTTCACTTACTCTGGAAAGAGAGATAGCCTCTGGTTGTTTTAAAAATTAAGTTTCAGTGTTGTATCTCTGATGGCAATAAGAGCTGAGCTGTACATCCCATGGTTTACATGAGCTCTTCAATCTTGTGATCTTATAATTAGGAAATGGGATATTACAGAAAAACTTAGTGCTGGGTGTGCAGCAGAAGACCTAGTGAAGGGCCTGACTTTTTTTGCAAGACTACAGAGGGATCATATGAGCCCCAGAGGGCTTAGCATGGTAAAGAGCAACTAAAATGTCAGTGAATGGTCTGATAGATGCTCATTTTTCTGACTTGCTTGATGAACACAAGAGTCAAAACCTGCAGCAGCATGCCCATGTTATTAACTTATTGAATACTGGCTGAATCCTGAAGTAAACAATGTTGGAAAAGAAACAAGATTTCTGTGGCAGAAGACATCATAAAAGAACAACAGTCAATCTTACCCACAAACCATTTGTATGTCAAAAGCCAAAAACTTAAGTTTTTCAGAAAATAAGATACAGGCAAATCCAAAATTAGGTACAGGAAAAAAAAACCCACATTTTGAGAGAGTAGGTCAAATTTTTTACCATCCCTGTGTTTGACCTTTCTTTTGATTCTATAAAAAGCCCTGATACCAGTCTCATAGTTACTTCACAAGAATGCCAAGAATTAATTAAATATTTGCAGAGCCCCACGTAAACACTGAGCATTGTTAAGAGCAAAGTTGTCACCTTAGCAAGAACTTTTTGCCAGAACAGTCTGTCAGCACTGTGGTGCACACTGTGAGAAGAATTCCCATTTTCCCAGCTTGCTTGTGGAGCAAATCAAGTGTTTGGTGTACGCATTTTTGCTTCTCAGACAACTGTGGAAGAAGTAGAGCACACTTGTGGTTTTCTCAGAGTACATGCTGTTTTAATTCCTTGGCTTAAATTTGTCCCCTCCTTCCCCTGAGTAAGGTACAATCCTCAGTCAGCACAGACTCTGCCCAGACAGCCAGAGCAGTCAGTAAGATTTCATGTAGTGAGGGCTCTCCACTGTCACACATCCTATATAGGTAAGCATTGCAGGAGGAGAAAAAGTTGTAGTGAATACCAGAAGAGATGTTACAGGCATAGAGCTGGAGCTTACAGACCAAGCATGGGATACCAGTGCTCATCCTGAGGCTGCCAAGCAGGGCTGCTCCCATGCCAGGGCTCAAATAGCATCAGCAGGTTTTACTGTCTGCTTTCCAGCTCCAGCTGCAGAGACCTCAAAGTTCTAATAATTTATACTTACCTTTACATTCCCTACATTTACGAAACTGTTAAAGAACTTCATTTTCTAGCTGCTTTCTTTTACTTTGCAGATTATTTCAGTTCCTAACAAAAATTCTACAGTGTAACTTAAAAATACAGCTGTACTTTTCTTAAAGGGACAGAGAAAATGCCCATTTTGTTAGTAATGCCTTTGACAGAAGAAAAGTAACATTCAGTTCATTATCACAGAACCTGTCAAAGGCAACAGTTGAGTGGTGTAAAGATGCATGATTCTGGTGTAATTTGCTGTCAAAAAAACATGTCATACAGGGAATTAGTTGTTGTATAGGGGCGAATTCTGTTTCTGCAGTGCTCCTCACATGCAATGCAGAATAAGACTTTACAATTTGGGAAATTCGAATTAAATATATGGTGGAAAGTTGTTCTTAGTGAGGGTAATAAAACAGAGGAGTAAGATGCCCAGACAAGTTGTGGGAGGTCCATACTTGGAGGTATTAACAACTCCACAGTGCCTTGGAGTAACTGAGGGCAACTCTGGTGTCAGCCCTGCTTTGAGCAGGGAACTGGGGGGAGTAACCTCCAGTGGGCCCTTTCTACCTAAATGATCTCCAATTCTAAGACTTCCAACAGGGAAAATCTCAACTACAAAGAAGATGTTTGTTAGGAGATTTCAAAGAGGCATCAGCGTATGGGCTAGCTGCTTTATATGGTTATAGCATAGCCAAACTCTTACACAGTTGCAGGACTGGCCAACTTTCTGCTCTGGAGATAAGAATTAGGAGTAATTCTAGTGTTTTTTCTCGTCTCACACATGTCAGTTTATGGCAGCACTGCCTGAGGCTGCACTCTGAACACTGCCCTCCTTGTCTCCCTTAGCACACTGCTGCTGGTGATGAAGGTGGAGGACAGTCGCTGGTCTCTCCTGGGAGCTGCCTGGAAGATTTCAGGGCGACTCCTTTCATCGAATGCAACGGCGCACGCGGAACCTGTCACTACTTTGCAAACAAATACAGCTTCTGGCTCACCACCATCGACCAGCCCTTCCAAAGCAAGCCCTCGGGAGACACGCTCAAGGCAGGACTCATCCGAAGCCATATCAGCAGATGTCAAGTCTGCATGAAAAACTTATAGAAGTCTCTCACAGTATAAGGAACCGCCTTATCATGTAGTTCTTATACTGAGGAGCCTTCTGAGGTGGTTAGACAGTTGAATAAATCATGTTGGTGCTTTTTTTAACTTATTACCTCAAAAGCTGAATGGAAATTAATTTTTTAAATGTCTGTAAAAGCAAGTTAAGTATAACAGAAATTAAGTCTAACAGATCTCATGGCGTGTTCTCCCACTATGCAGAATATATACACATTTTTTGCTAGTCTAATATTACATCATTTGCCAAATGATAGAAATACTCACAGCTTTGAAACACCAAAAAAACTTCAGCAATAAAAGGTTTCCTTGGTCAGATACCCACCACATTTACCTGGAGAGAATATATGTATCTTTCTATTTACTGTATTTGTCACAACAATAAACACTAACAGCAGCGGTTCCATAAATTAACACAGGATGATCTAAGTCCTAAATTGTTGCAAAATACTGAAAATATACTGTGGTCCAAAATGCTTATGTCCAGCACTGAAACGTAACTTACATTTTAGTATTTTGTGCTTGAGCATTTCTAACACATCCAACACCATCTTTTTTTTCTTTTTTTTCCCAAGCTTCACCATGCTTTAGCACTTAACCACTGCCAATAACAAAGCCCACAGGCTCCCAAAAACAGTGACCACAAAATGCAACTCTTTCAATTTGGTTAGAAGTCTACATGATGAAGATTAGCATTTTATTTTATAAGCCTGATGGTGTTTTTCCTAGACATACTCCAAGCCAAACGATCCCTTGCTCCACTGTGCTGTGGCCATTTCATCTGTGTCACACCACCCCCACAGCAGCACCAACTGGCTTTTGCACTGCACCTTTTCCCCTCTGAAATGAAGCCACTCATCACAAACAGGCTTTAGCCACATCATGTTAGAGCAGCACTCAGGGTAGGGTTTGCAGGAGTGCTTGATGCCACATGCCCCTCAAACATCGAACTTGCAGCCCTGCCAGCTGAATGTGTCCTGTCCTGGCAGCTGGGGACAAGTGGCAGTGAGACAGCCACCATCCCAACCTGCACACAGTCATCCTTGCAAAAGCAAAGCAGAGGGAAGCAAGGCTTTTATTTGGCATCATCTTTTCCTGTAGAAAAGGGTTGATAATTGCCAGAATGCCTAGTTCTTTCCTTCTGTAGAAAGAAACAATTTAGCCCGAAGCTGTCTGTCAGCACTGCAAGAGAGGAGGGAAAAAAGGATCAGCTACAAATTTCATGTTCACATAATCAGATTAACATTAATAGCAATGACAGTTGATTTTTCAGTAATTCACCTCACTCCTGCTTCAGGTGCTTCTTGGCTTTTATTATTACATTCCAACCTCACTGTATCATAAATAAAACCTTTTTTTTCTACATCTCTATTTGTTGGTGATTTCTATTTTGTAAACTGTGTTTTTCCATACAATGCATATAGACTACTCTGTTGAAATACTTTGTTTGCACTAAGGAATTAGAAAAGCACTCCCTGCAAACTCCTCCCACTGAAACTCAAACTCTTCAACAAGAGTACACTTGTTTGTTTCATGGCACTTAAAAATATCTAAGAGGGAAGCTGTCTCTAAAATAACTTATTTCAGATGAACAAGTAAAATAGTATTTAATCTGTTGTTAGAATGATTAAAGCAAATAAACTGTGGCATTGCAGATTAAAACAACCATTATTCTTGCTCTACAATGTTCAGGAAACCAACATTTACCACCACCAAAAAAAAAAAAATAAGTTAAAGGTCTAGGATCACAGAACAGGTTGAATTGGAAGGGACCATAAAAATAATTTTGTTCCAAGCCCCCTGCCATGGACAGGGAGCCCTTTCACTAGACCAGGCTGTTCAGAGTGGCATCCAACCTGGCCTTAAGCACTTCCAGCAATGAGGCACCCACAACTTCTCTGGGCAACATGTTCCAGTGCACCACCACCTTCTAAGTAAAGAATTTTTTCTTAATAGCTGATCTAAACCTACTCTCAATTTGAAACCATTCCCCCTTGTCCTGGCACTACATGCCCTTGTAAAAAGTCCCCTGCCATCTTTCTAGTAGGCTTCCTTCAGGTACTTACCAGGCACAGTGTCTGACCTAGATTAGTGCTCATATAATTAGATATAGCCATAAACAGAGAAATTACCTGAGCTTTAAATGAGCTCTCTGACCCTGACCTCTGAAAGGCAGCCCCTGAACAAACTTATCACACTATCATTTATTTAGCTAAATAAAGTTATTAGTACTGAAAGCATTACAGTCAACATGAGCTAAATCTATTCCGTATTTGCCAATTCTCTTAAACATGGCAGTAACAAATACCCAAGAATAGGCAACTTACCTCTTCCACATATTGCTAGACAGCAGTGCTTGTGGGATGATCATACAAATATCACCTGTGGGATGTACAGCATGCAACTCTGGCAATGCAACACATTCAATGTTTTAAGAGAACTCAAGGTTAAACAAATCTGTAAAAACTGATTATGTCAACAACAACAGCAAACTATTTGGATTTTCATGGCTAATATATTGCCTAATCTTCCTATAAAGCTCATTGCTGTTGCACGTAAAACTTGAGCACACAGTTCTTCCACCAAAGGTTGCTTTGCCTCTTCATTTTCTCTGATTCAATAAGCTGATCTTAACCAGTTTGTTCAGAGTGGTCCCAGCACAGCATTAAGTGGAACACATCAGCATAGTGCAGGGCAAAGACAAACCAACCATAAAACACACAGGGTGCTAAGCAGGCTTGAGCTTCTGTACTTTGTGTACGTCATGTGCTTGTACCCACAGCTGTGTTTCACCAAAGCCTGCGCAATCACGGCTCGGAGAAGCGCAGGGAGCTCGTGCTCACCAACACGTGGAACACTCACAGCAGGCAAGAGGATTTCACCTGGTGAGCTAATCCAGAGCCCTGCATGGAAGGACACTGACTTGTCAAACTACCTCCGAGCTGCAAGTTTCCCTCCTCTCCTATGAAAACAGGCTGACAGCTGGGAGTTGTTCAGCTGAAAAAGAGGAGGCTCTGGGGAGATGTTATAGCAGCCTCAAAGTACCTAAAGGAGACTTAACAAGAGCTGTAGTGCACAGGGCAAGGGGCAGCAGTTTTAAACTGAAAGGGAATTGTTTAGAGTGGACAGAAGGAGGACATTTTTTACTGTGAGGGTGGTGAGACAGTGGAGTAAGGTGCACAGAGAAGCTGTGGTTGTCCCATCCCCAAGAGTGTCCAAGGCCAGGCTGGACGGGGCTTTGAGTAACATGGTCGAGCGGCTGGCAGATGTGCCTGCCCATGGTCAGAGGGTTGGAACTAGATAATTCTTGAAGATCCCTTCCAAACCATTCCACAGTTATAGTTGTAGAACCCACTTTCAGGAAGCTAAAATATCTTTATACAGGAAAAACTCAGCTACAGCAAAAAAAACCAATCCTTTTACTGAACTAGAGTGCTCCAGCCTAGGCTATTTTAAAAAAATCATAAATGTTTTGCCTTGGTTTGACCACATCTTTTGTTTCAAAGCATACTTCCTAAACTTTCCTGTTTGAAAACATGCTAAAGTATAACATGCTGCTGAGCCTGGAGAAGATAAATGAGATTATACTCCCTTTCTATAGGTATTAACAGTGCATCGGTGTTGCAACACAGATATAAGTGAAGTCAACATAGTGACATGAGCTGACCCCAATTATTCCCTCAGAGCATATTGACAAAATGAGCAGAGTCTGTTCACACCCTCTATCACTGTGCTTGTCCATGGCTGCCAGAAATAGAAAATCAGCAAGCAGTAAACATGGCCTTGGCACAGGAGGTGTGAGATTGTTGCCAGAGAAGAGGCTGAGGGGTCACTGCCAATATGCCAAGAGCACCCAAGTGCAGGCAGCAGCTGCCCCTGTAACTGCATGGGGACCAGTAGCACCCCCAGACAAGGCCACCTGCTGGGGGGGAGTGGGGACATGGCCCTGCAGTTGTTCAGCAGACAACAGCTAAACCTTACTGAACAGGGGAAAGAAGCAACATCACAGCAGCCCATGACTCACAAACAGAAACAGGCAGGAGTGCTTCCCACCATGATGTGGGCAAGGATGTAACTAAGAGGCTCAGAAGCTTTGCCAGCCCTATGGGCACTGGCAGAGGAGTTCTTTCGTGGCCCCCACAAGACTTTAGCCTTGCTGGGGTTGTCAAGGGCCCATGCCAAACTCCATCTTGCACCATGAGTGCCTGTGAGGGGCAGCAAGAAGGATGGATCCTTCCCAAGCCCTCTGGCACAGACCCTCCCCCATGGACAGCCTGGCTCAGCCATCACCTCAGGCACTGGCTGGCCTGTAGCTCACATTCATCCAGCACAGCCAAAAACAGCACACCTCTTTTATTTCACTATATAATCACTTCACATAATCCAGACATAACGGGGAGGGGAGCAGGGGGAATAAATGCTTGTCAAATGAGTTCCCCTTCCCTGGCAGGGCAGGCAGAGTCCTTTGTCCATGCTTTCACCCACCTTCACTAGTCCTGGCAGGGAGGATTTCCCTTGGCCTCAGCAGCATCACCACAACAGGTCCAGCTCCAGACAACTGACCTCTCATCAATAGCCCCCATTTATTACACCACTACTTCTCTGGTTTTGTCATGTAATCCCATGATCAAAGGGCTGGTACAGTGTCAACCCATCATAACCCAGAAATTTCTCAAGGAACAATAGCCAGCAACACTAAAAAGCCACGAACATCATACCAGACAAATGTAGCCTTAAGGGCAAAAGTGTAGCACACAAGACTGGTTCTTGTGTCATCTCATTTGGTGAAAACATCCAAGTTGAGCTTTTAGAAAGACTATAAGAATTACTTAAGATCTCATATAAATCAAATGCTGGTGCAACTGAATTGCAAATACTTATACCTTAAGAAATGTTGGACGTTAAATTTACGTTTTTCCTATTCTGCGCCTTCCAGATGTACATCTCCCAAGCATCTCCCAAAATGCCTGACCTTGCAATCAGCACGTGTTGCAGGTTCAGTTGTGAACAGATGCAGGACAGCCAGTGCTGGACGTCTCACAGATGTGTCAGCAGAACCCTTTGGTCACAAACAAAACAGAGTGTGTAGCCTGTTTGTCTCTTCCCAGTCCTGAGGGAAGACTACATACTGACCCTGGAATTTTGTTAATAGCTAGAAGATTTCTAATTATACACATTTTAAAATGCCACGGCTCAGGTGCTGTTTAGTCTCTGACAGAGTGGTAGGTGTCTGCAAGCCACCGGCAAACCCAAAAGATTACAACCCTTAGTAGGGCCTGTAGCAATAGGAAAAGGGGTAATGATTTTAAACCACTAAAGGGCAGGTGCAGACTAGATATAAGGAAGACATTTTGACAATGAGGTTGGTAAAACACTGCAACAAGATGCCCAGAGAGGTGGTAGATGCCCCAGCTGTGGAAATACTCAAGTTTCGATTGGATGGAGTTTTGAGCAACCTTAGATTAAACTGAAGACCTACCTACTCAATGCATGGGGAAGTGGACTAGATGACATTTAAAGGTCCCTTCCAACCCAGACCTATGAGTATATTATTTAATGCTGAGTGGTTTCTCTCTTGAGCCATTCTTCCCCACTACATGTGTACTATGAATTGACTTGAAAGCAGAAAATAAAGCTACTGCTCTGCAGCAATTCGCTCAATAGTTCCAAAAAAAAAAGTACTTTAAATACATTTAGTAATAATTTAATTTATTATCTATTTAGGAATTGTCTCCCTACATATGAAATAACTGATTTGGGTGGGACAGAGAGAGGCAATGACAAAGCATAAGAACCACCCACCCTTAGTTTTAGAAAATTGTACCTGAGGCATCCAAAGCAAGACGGAGTCCCCACACAAGAGCTCACAAAACTGAAAATATGCAAGCTGCAGCTTTGGGGTTGAGTGGTTGGCTGGTTTTAGGAGGACTGGGGGGGTTTCAGGGTGTGTGTGAGGGGGGGGAATGTCTAAAAACTACAAGTTCTTCACCCTGCCTCAGTTCAGTGTGAGCTCCTGGGTCACTACGTGCATTCTCTGTAGCTGAGAGGGTTGGGAAACTCTAGGAGCTGTATTAAGTGTTAGCCAGCCTTTTCACTGCAATCAGGACAGAAACCTGTACCTCATTATGGCTCCTTCATGGGCCTTTTACTCCACAAAAGGCAGTTTCTTCCCGTCCTCCTGCATTAGCCCGTTTCACATCAGAAAACACCAGTCTTCACTTCCCTCCAGGCAGAGGTAATTACTACTCCAGGTAGTAATGTCATGCATAGCTGATAAAAATCAAAGCTGCTGCTCTGCCTGAGAACAACTAAGGAGTGGGAAAGGAGACAGAACACAGATACTGAACACAGTGATACCCCCAAAGGCACCAAAAAGAGGTTTTTACAAAAATACAGACAAAATAAAATTGATTTCTTCCCAAAAACCCGTGTACATTAAAAAGAATCACAAGGAAAAAACTGAAGGAAAGAAAAAAACTTCCTCCTGCAACTTGCAATTAGAAGAGCAAGAGCTTGGATACTGCTTGTTAACACATGAAAGCCCACTATGGCAGAAGAATTCTCATTAATAAAGTCTCCAAATGAACAGTACATATCCACAGTGATTTTAATAGTTCACCTTCTGAATCGTATGCTGTCATGTCTGACATAAAAAGATTGCAATTGATTTATTAGCTACAAATATAAATATACCTGGATTTTCTTTTTTCCTTAAGAATAAAAAAGTACCATGTTTTCAAATCTTCCAAAGTTAGAATCGTAAGGGGAAAAGAAGATCATCATATGAAAGTTTTCAAGAGTACGTAAACAGATCATTTACATGCAACACGAAACGGCAACTCACTAAAAATCAGAATCTTTCAGATCTGTCCAAATGATTGTCACTACCCATTGTAATAACACACCATTCGTCTTTAGAGCCCATGGAAACATGGAAACTGGCAAGTCTTACTCCATAATTTCACTTGTATTCCCATTTTTTTTATACACAGAGCTTCCCAGAAGCCTTTAATGGTCGGAAGATTTTTCTTTCTTTTTTTTTTTTTTTT
>VWZV01010479.1:732456-793974 GCA_013397155.1 Irena cyanogastra
TTTTTTTTTTTTTTTTTGCACACACCATTTTAGTCTATTTATTCCTTGACTTTTCCTTTCTGGTCAACTGAAAGCAGTTCTTATTCCTCATTTTGCTGGACTGAGAAATCCCTCCCCTTTTCTATGTCATACAGATGGTTCAGGCACAACAACCTGATTTTGTCCTTTTGGCTGGCTTGTAGTCTGTGATGTCTACAGTTTGCGGAGGCCCCTCAGTTTTCTGCCGTACGATTATTGGGACTACCATGTCAAACACAGTTTCAAAGAGGTAGTCCACCTTGTATCCTGTCTTTGCACTGGTCTCAAAACACATTTTCTCAGCTGCTGGAACATCCTTCTCATCTAGCATTTTGTATTTCAGTATCTTTTTATAGAGTGCAATCGCATCCTCTGCACGGACTTGTTTTCGCACCTTTGAGCCAGAGCTGGCACCAGACTGCTCAGGTCTATTTTCATCCGGTGGTAAAGTGCAGTCATCGCTGAGGTCAACTTTATTTCCAACAATAGCAAAAATGCAGTCAGCACTTGCACTGTCCGTCAGCGCCAAGAATCTTTCTTCCAGCTCCGTCAGGCTCTGGAGGCTGTTCACGTCGTACGTGAGGATCACAGCAGCCGCTCCTCTGCAGTACATAGACCCAAGGCCATGGAACTGCTCCCGTCCTGGCAAAGGTTTAAACACATGTTAGTGTAATGGAAAACACATTATTAACCAAGTAAGAGAGCTCAAGGAATTCTAAACCAATTTCACAAGTCTGGATAAAGCAGTGAAAGTAAAAATGCGTTATTTGTAGCACTTTCAGGTTTTTCCTTCTGTTTTTCCATAAGAGAGCAACAGTGCCACAGAACAGCTCTGCTGACTGCTCACTCGCAGAGAAGGGAATCTGTAGAGACAAGTGAACAAGGAAGTTCATGCAGTGCTCATACTTGCAGAGAACAAAAAAAAACTGGCTTCTTTTTTATTAAATTGCATGCTAGTTGATTTATGTCACATTAACTACTACCCTGCTTGCACCCACAGATGGCCCATCCATCTACCTCACCATTTACAAACAAAGTTCTACTGCTTCAAGTTCTGCTAGAATTTATTACTCCTATAA
Organism: Irena cyanogastra; assembly: GCA_013397155.1. Lineage (NCBI taxonomy): Eukaryota > Metazoa > Chordata > Aves > Passeriformes > Irenidae > Irena > Irena cyanogastra. Next base: position 733,554 of record VWZV01010479.1, read on the forward strand.
ATCCAGCCTGCATTTTCAAGAATATCTAGTTCAGAAATCTGTATCAAGATCAGTAATCCACTTGTTCCTAAGTTTTGAAGGATTTTGTAAACCGTACAGTCTGTTGCTACACGCCCACAGTTCTCAGATACTTTGGCTTTACAGGAAAAGTCTCTTGTGGTACTCAGCCTGTAGTGATATGCATCTGTCCCACCACCAGTTTTCATACATTTTTTAGAGTATTAAACACACAATATACAGAAAATTCTAATACATTCTAAGAGAAATTAATATTTTAAGTTGCCCTGGCCATTGCTCAGTAACCAACAGTTAAAACATTTCTTTTTCCTCGTTCAGGGACTATCTTCCAGCACCTCCAAGTAAGTCTTGATGGTGCCCTTAACTTCATTCCTTGGAAGACAAAATTGACTCTCCTTTAAATCCTGGGAGGCAAATAATGTTCTTCAGTAGTTGCAACAGGACTAAGGGAAATTAGGCAGAAGACAAACTCTGTTTTCCTTCCAATGAGAACTGCTACTTTCCCCAAATACTTGCTACCTGTAGAATATGCTGGATGTTTTACTATCCAAAACTGTATCGAGAAAAAGATAAAACACACTAGGTTTCAACCAGCCATCAGAGTCAGCCTTAGGTCACTACATAAGTGTGAATGAACAAAGAAAAAAAAAAAAGAGAGAAAAGCGCCAACTACATGCTTAGGAACACTTAAAAATTAACATCATTTTCCAACTCTTTTCATACAATCCCTTTGCCCAGAGTCTTCATTTATAGCAAATCTGGAAGAGATGTGGTTACGTTCATCTTCTGCACAAAGCTACTGACCACCATGAGCTATTTCATCATCATCAATGATTCATCATGAAATCCTTGTAAATGACTGTGGCATAGGAAAGGCAGAAGAAATTAATGCTGAAAAATGCAGGTCAGCACACATTGGGAGACACATCTGCACATGAACATGCACACTGTGAAAGGAACTCAGAATCTACCTCCAGCTGGGAACAGAACAGTCACTGCAGTAAGTCCTTCAACACACATCAGGACTGTGCTCCACAGCTGCCAGAAGAGAGACAGTGCTCATCCTTATCAGTAAAACAGATCTGGGAAACCTCAAGCTAGAACATGAAATCCAAATCTCATTGCACTTTTAGCACTGAGTGAAACTCTGGTAACTGCTAGAGAAAGATGTTTGCAAAGGTGCAGAGTTCACTATGAAGAGGGGTAAAAGGAAGGTGGTGAGAATGCTCAGAAGTATGTGAAACATTTGCATGAGGAAAAATTGTGGGATCTCTCAGGCTGGTGAGTAATTGGAAAAAAGGGAAGGAACAGATGTCTATAAATTCAGGCCTAATGCTGAGAAAAAATAACTAGCTGTTCTTCGGTTACTTTCTCGTCACACAGAAAATGAGGATTTCACATCAAAAACATGCATGTATTTTAAATACTTTCCTGCAAAGTGAAAAATTGGTAATAGCAGTTATATAACATTGCAGAGGTCAAAAGTTCAGTGAACAGCATTCAGAAAATCATTAGGCAAAGTTTGTGGAAAATTGCTTTGGTGCAATTTTGTATAACTGCAAGGATTTGCTTTCCCTCAGCAAAAGAAATTATTTAACTCATGATCTGGGAGGCAGGAAAAAGGAGGTTAAAAAAAAAAAAAGAATAGCTATACCCTTGTTTAGCTATGTTGAGTAAGGGCAAGAGAGACTGGGATACAGGGGAGGGAGGAGGTCAGTCCTTTCATGCCTTTTTTCTCTAATCTCATGTTAAAGTTGTACTTTCAGTTGCACTGCAACTGAGTCTTTAAACATCCCCAACTTTTCACTAAAAGTTTTCACCGTGACCAATTTTGTTCTCACCAGAACCCTGATTATACTGTGGACTGGAAACCACAATGGAACATGTACCTCCCCCTCTTCTCCCACTTCAGATGCATAAAATGCCATAAAATGCAGCCCCCAGAATAATTTCCTACAGCAACCAAGCACTAGAACAATACTATTACTTGTTTTATGGCATTTGTATGCTAATCTAATCTTGCACAGCATAACATAAACCATGACACTTTTACATGGCAACAACCAACTGACTACTTCTACAACTAATATATTGTTGAAGGAGGAAAGAAACAGTAAGAATTTACCTTGCATAAGGGATTAATTATGTCAAAGGAATTACGGACAGTCTCCTTTGCTCACTCTCACAGCACAATCAATACGCAGAAAAAATTGCACAATATATTTTTGCAGCAGTTTCATTGTACAGACCACTTCTGACACTTAAGGGCTGGAACAACTCTAAATATGGAAAAAAAAAAACCAAAACTACACAAAGTATTTAAACTAATATCTGTCCTCAAGGTGTCAGGCAAAATAGTATCAGACATTATGATGAAAAACTTACTGTATTTTTCAATACAGTACAGAACAGCCATCCCTGTCTTATAGCCAGTTATTTTTTCCTCTGGACTCATCTGGTTCCACTCCAACCACATATTTTTTAATACAATTAGTTAAAGTAAATGGTAAGCCCTGAATCCAACAATTAAACAATTTTGCATTTTCAAAAAAATAAAGGTAACAGAGAAGAATGAAAGAACTATCAAATAATTTGCAGTCACAGAACCACCAAATCAACCACAAAGGCACAACATCAGGGAAAATTCTAAAAACCAAGCAACCAAAAACTAATTTTCTTTTCATCTTTATGTTTTGCCATGTTTAGAGCAGTTCAACAACCCTACAGCTGTATCCCTATCTGCAGCACCATCAGCTTTCCAGAAGGTCTTCCATCAAGTATACAAAGTCCTGTTGGAGATTTCAGCCACTCAGAGGCAGCACAATCAATGAGCATTTTCAAAGTCCTATGATGGCTGTCATAAACAAATCAAAGAGTTTTGAGCCAAATGGACCTCAGTACCATAAAGTTCATAATGAACTTAACAAAGAAAGAAGGGAAAAGCAGACCTTGCAAGAGGCTGGCTTGGCAAGTAAGCAAGGCTAGATTTAAAGTGTACTAAGACTTGAACTTAAGGCCTCCTACCACACTTTGACCTCTCAGCTGGAAGGCAGCAGCCCCTGTGAATGCTTTCTCTGGATGGGACCACAGCCCATCCAAGCATCCCAATCCCTTCTCAGCTGTGGGATTCACTGACAACAGCAGCACCTCAGTGCTGCTCTTGGAGCTCTCTGCCTGCCCACAGCCCCTGAGGGTGGTATCCAGAGTAGCCCATGAAGTTGCTGTGGATGTTTATGAGAGCAGAAGCTAGATTTGAATGCTCCTTACCTACCAACTCTTCAAAGGCTTTCACCACAACTTCTGAAGTGGCACAACTTCACACAGACACACTCTGTCAAGAAAACTTTTATTGGAAGAAGTTTTAAATCTCTCAGTGTTGAGCATGTACAAGAATGCGAAACAGGCTGTTACTTTCAGTCTGGAGGGAATAAAACATGACTATTAAAGAGCCAAAAAGGTCTTCAATAAAGTACTGAAAAAAGTACTGTTTCTACTCTGATATCACAGCCTGAGTGGCAGCATTACTCAATTCCTAAGGTAAATATGTAGTGGGGAAAAGTACACACACAGGTGGGCTACAGAGGCATGCCACCATTGCATTAAAATTGCACAAGATTGCAGAATTGTCCAGGAAGTGCTCAGTCTATAAACCAGGTACTTTCCAAGGATTTTCGCTCTGATTTGCACAATACTGTAATCCAAACAGCAGAGAGGAATTAAAAGAAACACAAGGTATCAGCTAGGTTTTGTCTTTCAGATTCTCCTTCTGCTTTATAGGAGTCTGAACTTGAGTGTACATGAAGAGGGACAGGAACTGTACCCTAGGGAGATAGCTAGAAGAGGAAAGAAAAGAGAAAGTATGACACCCATGACACAGCACAGAATCAGTATTAGAAAGAAATGAGCTTTGAGGATTCAGCTCCAGTAGATGAAGGTTCAAAGGGTGACCCTTATGCTCTTGAGTTACCTCAGCAGGAACATCCTCACAATCACAAGACAAAGATCCCTTTTCAAAAGGGAACAACATTTCTTTCTGTTTGTAGACAAGGCAGTAAAGTTGTGACCCTTTAAAGGACATCAGGGGAAATAATTTTGCTAGGAACTGAGATTTCTATTTGTGCATATATACCAAGATATGTAATGACTATCAAAGAATAAACAGTAAAGGTCCCTAAAGGTTTCAGGAAAATTCTCCTGCCCACATATGAGTCAGGCTGTCAAGTTTTGAGAGTGATGAAGTCAGAGTTCTTCATTACCTTGTTCAAGATTGGTATTTATTTCTCGTAGGTGGCTTTATCATATTTCCCTTGAAGTCAGGAGCTTTGTTAAGAACTGGACTACACCTGTGGTTACTTGGGGATAAAAATAAAGCTCTCCATCCCAAAGGATTAACAAGGATTACATAAGTAGAAATTTGTGGAAACACAAGTCACAAAGCACTGGAGAGTCCAATTTCTATATGTCCAGGAGCTATCTGAATACATGATTTCCTGATCTGCCAGAAAAATGCCAACATTTGGTTTTTCTTCAAGACAAAATTCCCCATGGAATGAAAGTCTGAGAGGGAAAGAAACTAAATAATTAAACCAACAAATCCAAATAAACAAAAAACTCCACCACAACATCCCCTACCCCTCCCCAGAAAAAAAACAACCACCAACCACAAAAACAATTACAACTGAGTAACTATAAAATTCATTTCAGCTCCACCTTCACCCAATATTATACATTCACAAACCTGCATTATAGAAGACACTTGCATATGTTGAAGTTTCAGAATGCAACAGATGTCTAGCTCTGCTAAAAAACAAGATGACGTTTATTTTGTTTATACTCATTACTTAGATATGAATCAACATTCAAGGCATGAACTGTGCCCTATTTTAGCAGCTTCTATTTAAGTTATTAAAATTAGATATGTATGTCTTGGCCAAAGCAGAATATAACATAAATATAGGAGAGTAGTGATCTTAATACCCAAAGGGCTTTACTTGCATGTTTTAAAGTAGAAAGAGCTACACATGGAAGAAAATAACAACCACATGGGTTAAGTGAACAATGAACAAAGGAAAATTTTTTCATAAAGCTCTCCAAAGAGAAAACATCAAAAATAGTCAAGAAAGTGGGCTCAAAGTAATACATGATTGAGACATGCTTACTCCACTTCTAAACACAATTTATTCTGAATTGTTAACTCAAGAATCTTCATCTCATAATAGGACTTAAATTTGTGAAAGAAATAATCTCTTCCCTTAAATCTATGCAGTTTTCACTTAATGAGCAAATACTTTGGGTTCTGAAGGAGTCTGAAATTGTCAAGACTTTGCAAACATCCCCACTCTACAAACATGAATTATTCTAGTCCTCTAAATCTCCTCTGCAAAACAGCAGCTCAGTGTGAGAAAACAACCCACACGAACCAGAAGCAGTCATTCACGTCTCACTTAAGCAAGACAAGAAATCCTGACCAAACTGAACCCTGTCCTCCAGTCAGCTTTAATTATCATACTAGAAATACCACACTTCCACTAACAAATGTGCCCCTTGGACACAAAATCAATGACTAGAAAGACTAGAACTTGCACACTGCACATTCATTTTCTATGAATTACTTAAACACCCTTAGATCTGGTCTTAGAAACTGGAGGTTATTTAAAAACACTTTTAAAATAAATAGAAACAATTAACACAACTTCAGTCTTTATAACATTTTTATTTTCACTCTGATTTAAAACACAAAAACACGTAAAAGCACCATCATGTTGCACATGATTCCTTCTTCCTACCAATACATACACACACACTGAGTCCTTATCACAGAGGTTATTCACAAGCTTAGATCCAAAGCTAAGAGCTAAGCCTGACAGCATTTAGGTATTCATACTGCTCCTTTTAGACAGATAAAGGAAATGTACTGCATGAGCTGTTTCTCCTCCCCTGGAGGCTGGCAGTCAGCAAGGCAAATATACTCGGGACATGAGTTCCAAGTGCCACAAATCTCTTCCCATAAAAAAGATCATAACATCCCAATGGAGGCAAGCCCCAGATTCGGAGGAGCCAACGATGTACTGGAGCTGACTGCCACAGATGAGAAAACCTTATGAACTGTAAGCAGTGAAGCAGAAGATGCTTTCTAAAACATTTAACTCCATGACATCTGAATAAAAGGCAGATCTCGAAACTGCAGTGCACAGTTATACAGGAGGAAGGTAACATGATTTTCCTGATCTGGAAGTGGCATTGCATTATGTCACTATAACCTAGTCCCCACTGAATCCACATTCAGAAATTTTATACAATCTACTGGTAGGCTATAGAATAGAATTCTATCCAATATTAAAAATTCAGTTTAATAGATCTGATTTTTGCCTGGACAACTGGATAAAGTTACTCAAGAAAATCCAACTAGTCATCTAACTGGAAGCAGAGAAAGTTTTGATAAAACAGGAAATGCCTTGGCACTATAACCCTGAATTTATGAGATATTTTTCCACAGTATGACTTTTATCCTAAGAGATTAAGCTGCACCCTTCTACATAAATAAAAATAAAGAGAGATTTTTTTTTTTTAGAAGACTACTAAACTACCATCAGTGATCCAACGGTGTCTGGGATAAAACACATACAAAAATATATGTAAACTCTGTTACTAGGGAAACTGAACTATGACAGAAATAAAAATCTAGGAAAAATACACAGAGATAAGTAAGTGAAGGGCTGTGAGAAAGTGCTAATTCTTAAATACATTTTTTTTAAAGAGCATAACTCTTTTCTCTTCGGAAGCAAACTTATGCAGGAATATTTAACAGATATTAATATATTCTCCATGGAATAAGAGGGAAATCTAAACAGGTTTCCAGAAAAGCTGGATGAAATTAGTAGCATTACTAAGCACCAAGGCCTTTTACTAGATATTCTGTCCCTAATAGAATATGCAAGGGGAAAAAAATAAAACTCATCTTTTATTTCCATTCCTTTATGTAACAAAGCCAACATCCTTTTGGGCATCTAAATTAGCTATCAAGATTCTGCCAAGAGAAGACAACTATCCCCTAGAAGGCTAGCCTATACCAGCACCTACCGTGTGCATAAAGAAATGCAGCTCACTCTTCCTCTGCTTTATCTGTGAGTACCGAAAGCACAAATTGTGTTCCTACACAAATAAAAAAAAAACGCCACAATCAGTGTGTCTGGGGAAATAATTAATTCAATATAATTATCAACAAAAAAACCCACTAGAAGGCATCTGAAATAAAGAAAAATGGGGTGATTACTTACTGGAAATGGAAATTCCACTATACTTTACACATAAGAATAGTAATTCATTTAATGGAAAAAGCATTATGCAGATTTTTTTTAGCCTACTTCTTTCCTCTCCCCTTAAAGTATAACAACTAAACTAAAGCTAACTAATATACCATAAATAAGATTTGAAGGACATGTTTCAGCAAGGACCAACAAATACAAAATACGTAGAAGATTTTGCACTAAAATCTTATCCATTTCACCTACTTTCTTGAAAGGCAAGTCTTCCCTTAAAAAGGATTTTTAACTTTGCTAAAAGTAATGCTGTCTATATTTCTTTACCGATTCAAGCTTATTATTTGTTTAGAGCACTTTCAAAAGGAAAGTTACACAAATCCCAGGATGGTTGGGGTTGGAAGGGACCTCTGGAAATCATCTAGTCCAATCTCACTGCTGAAGCAGGCTTGCCTAGAGCAGGTTGCACAAGGCAGTTCCAGACAGGTTTTGAACATTTCCAGATAAGGAGGATCCAAAGCATCCCTGGACAGCTTGTTCCAGTGCTCTATCACACTCAATGTGCAGAAGCTTTTCCTAATACTTAGATTACACTTCCTGTGTTTTGATTTGTGCCTTCTGTCCCTTGTCCCTTCACCGGGCACGGCTGAAAAGTCTGGCCCCACCATCCTGACACCTGCCCTTAAGATTTGTATGCAGTGGCAAGATCCCATCTCAACTGGCTAAAATAAAGACCAGCAAAAACTACTATTAATGTGCTTTTCTTTATGGTTCTCACCAGTAAAAGGTGCTCATAATTCTATTTTGGCTGTGTTTCCTGTTTTTCTTTTTTTGCTATATACCCCCAGAATGATTATAGGCCAATCCACCCAAGAAAGCCCTGATTTGTTGGGAGAAAAATCCCCCTTATGCCCCTGACCTTTCTAAGAACATTTTTCCCTTGTCAAAGTTGAAGTATACCAATAGGTCAAGCAGTTTTAACTGACTCTTTACTTTTTATTAGAACATCAATTCAATTAACATTCCAAAAGTGATACTTTGGCACAATTCACATGAAACAATTCTCCCAAAGAAGTTCACTTAAATGGGCCTTTTATTGTTAGGACAGATAACACACTGAGAAGTTATGCAAGAATGCCAGCGTGGTGAGCTGCACATCACATGTCAAACTCTGCAAGCTGTGGTTAATGATCTACAGGATCATCTGAGCTTTATCTGAAGAAGACGGGTTGTTGCAATACGCTTCTCTCCTCAAAAAAGCACACACAAACCCCTGTTTAATAAAAATCACAGAACAGAAAGTAATGGGAATTTTTCACTGCAGATTAGTTTTATTTCATATTCTCCAAGAAGATCATCAATCTAGACATGTCCTGGTAGAAGCTGCAAAATGAAAGGCTAGCCACCAGCTTTTTCTGATGTGTGGAAGAAATGACTCAAAATCTGTGTAGCCTTAATTCACAGCACACCTCCAAAGAACCAACAACTGCAACATGGGTAAAAAATGTTCTGTTTTTTTTGACAGTTAACAGTGTGATAGTTTATGGAGAAATCTGCTTTTAAGTAAAAGTTTAATTTTCTAAAGGCAGCTAAACTAAGAGCAGGTGCTAAGAAGCTTACACAGGTGCCAATCAGTTACACCCTGAGTCCCAGAGGTATCCAAAAAAGCCAATTACCACAGATGAAGCCTTCTCACCCACAGCTCAATTATAATAAACATCCCTCGGTCATCTTGTCAAAATCTATATTATTAGATCACTAATTAGTTTAAATATTCCCAGAATTTTTTTTAATCTAGCCCTGAAGAGTAGTTTGTCCATTTTCATTCCATAATTGGCAGTGAAGGCTTGCATTTCTGGTTCCCAATGACAGACCTGTCAGACACACTCAATGAAAGGAGGAGATCAAGTTTACATGGGAGAGAATAAAAGAGGAAAGAAACAAAATAATAAAGGAAAAAAACATTTACAAAACATGATCAGAGACCAAGTGTAATCCTCATTCAAATTTTACCTCCTGCATAATAAAGATGATAAAATTTCACTCAGTCCTTGTCTTGTAATTTAGGACAAATTTGTATTCTATAAAGTATCTGAAGAAAGTAAAATTAGTATCCCACCAATTAGCCTGTTGGAGTTCAACTTTCAGATTCTGAGTTTTGACAGACTTTTAGCTTCACAAAGTAATCTGTTCAAAAAACAAACGTCCCTCCCTCAAACACCAAACTAAAAACCACCACATTCCCCAAACCCCAGAAAAACTCCACACTCCTCCTAAAAGGTATTCCCCCTATGACTTAACCGCCTTCTTTTTAGGCCAGAGAAATTAATATTTTTTCACTCAGGCTCTTTGCCTCTGGCATATTTCTCTGAACTAAAAACCCTACCCATAGCTCCTTTCTCCCATATTTCCACATTATTTTATTACCAAGAATGTAAAAGGAATCTCACTGAAGTTACAATGTTACTTAAATTCTTGATGACTTTTATCTCTCCCTACACTTGTACTTTCCAGAACAGCCCATAGGTTCTGGGACAGCACAAGGTACCAAGAGCTTGGTTTGCCATCTTCTACCAACCCAATGGACCTTGCAAAACATACTGTTGCCCAATGAATCCAGCTTTACTTGTTGCCAGCACTCCATAACATTATTCTCTCTTCATTTGCAGCCTTACACGTTTGTTTAGCCTGTATATTTCTAGCTGCAATTGTCTTTTTATACAGAGACTTATAAACTCAGTGCCTTTGGACTGAAGGCATATTTAGGGTATCTGTAATCAGCAATGCATTCAGCTGCACAATGCCTATATAAAGGAGAAGAAATATCAGAGAAGATTCCGATTATCTACAAGATTTACCCCATTAGTTTTAGCTTTTCTGGAACAAAAGAATACCTGGAATCTTTTACGCTACATCAATGCAAAATTATTTTTCTTGCTGCCAAGAATAAATCAGAACTTCCCATTCTAAGAATGAAATTATGACTGATCTTCTAAACTCATCAGAATTTTAATTTCAAAATAGATGTTCCCATAGAAGCACCAGTATGCTTTCCATCCAAAGCTAACATGTTTCATAAAAACACAAATATGCTTTCTATCCAAAGTTTTTAACTTCACCATATTACGTCTAGCAATGCAAAGCATTACACAGAGAAAATCTCCTAACCACACTACATAGTGTGTTTTTGCCAACAAAAACTTCGGCTAGACCCGCATTAAAAAAAGAACTATTTGTAGCTAAAGATGTCTCTGATGTCTCTACAATCCTGAATAACTTTTACATTTAGCTAGCTGGATTTACTTTTTCCAAACCATTCATTTTATTTCATTCTCTTGATGTACTGTGTTCATTTCTTGAAAAAGGAGATAAGCCCAGAAGATTCAAGCACTTAATGTATTTTCAGCTGCCTTGTAAAAGATGAACAGAACTAATCTTAGGCCTGCCAGACAGGCAAGCGTACCAAGGTGCACCTTCAACACAAACTGAAAAAATGACACCAGTTTTTAGCTGTTTCTCTCTGAAATCTCACAGCTGTGAAGGAAGATGTTTTATCTAAACATGTATCTGATATTTGGCAAAAGAAACAAGGGCAAGACAGATTGATGGGACACTACCATTCTATCTACAAGCAAATGCTCCACCAGAACTCCAGCTGAAATCTAGCATCAACACCATGCCTACTGAATATTAAGCTAATTAAGTTAAATTCATGAAGTTCCTATATGCCTCCAAATGAGAGCAGGAATGCAAGAATGAAACTAGAAATTTAAGTCCAAGTACGTAAAAAAGCATTGATGTAAAATTCTTCTGAAACTATGTGTCTAAAAGAAAAGTTGAAGCTGCTGCTTAGAAAGAAGTGGTCATTTGGCAGCTTTCCTTAAGGAAAATATGATTGGAAGGAAATCATAAGGGGTGGGGAAAAAAGAAAACCTTGCATTTACTTTGGAAGAGTTCTGCAGGAAGCAATATCACTGAACACTTAACTGCAGCAGCAGACTTGGCAGAGAAATACTGCTCAGCAGTGAGTAACAGAGGCCAGTTACAGGACAGGGCTGTACAACAACCTGACCTAGGCGAGACACTCGCTTCTGGCCTGCGGGAGAACCTTTTCAGCTTTAGCACCTGCTGAAACAACAATTCATTTCCTCAAAGAAAAGCACCTTCTACAGAAAACGATTCATTTTCCACAGGGTGAGTTCTAAAAGCAGCTGGTTTTTCTTCGCAGTACTCAAACTGATACTTTTTCCCTTAATTTACAATTCCTTTCCACAGGAGTAAAGGCACCGCAGATGAGCCCACTTCCTTACACAATTTCCAAGCAGAGGGTGTTGCCAGGTCCTTAACTTCAGAACCACTCGAGGGAGACCTTCAAAGCCCACAGTCCCTCCCAAAGTCTGCTCTTCAAACTGAGAAGCAGGTCCTTAGCTGAGGCAGGAATGCGTGGCCAGGTGTACTTTAGCACGGTTTGACTGCCACTGCAGGGCCAGAAGGTCACTCCACACTTACTGCAGGTTTTATATTGCTCAATAAGGAACTGGCAGATTAGCTTGGTGTGCTGGTTTGGCTGGGGCAGAGCCAATTTTCTTCACAGTACCCAGTATGGGTCTGTGCTTTGGGATTTGTGGTGCTGATTTGGAAAACTGCATAGATAACACAGGGATATTTTAGCTATTGCTGATCAGCACGGTATTAGAAAATTTCCTGTTTCTCATATACTTCAATACATATTTTAACTTTAATTAATAAATAACACTTTAACTAATATGTACCTTAAGAAAGAAATCTTGAAGACACACAAGGCATCCCTATGTGCTGAAAGACAATGTAGCCTACCTTCAGCCTACCTGTAGACTTCAACAAAGCCTTTGACACTGCCTCCCATGGCACACTCCTGGAAAAGCTGGCAGCCCACATCTTAGAAAGGTGCACTCTTTGCTGGTTAAGAACCAGCTGGATGGCTGGGCCCAGGAAATGGTGCTGAATGGTGCTGCATCCAGCTGGCATCTGGCCACTAATGGTATTCCCCAGGGAATTCCCCTGGGCCCAGTCCTGTTTAGCATCTTTTTAGATTATCTGGATGAGGAGATTGAATCTACCACCAGCGAGTTCACAGACAACACCAAGTTGGGTCGATCTGCTGGAGGGTGGGAAGGTTTGCAGAGGGACCTGGACATGCTGGGTCAATGGGGTGAGACCAGTGGCATGAGGTTCAACAAGGCTAAGGGCCAGGTCCTGCACCTGAACAACCCCAGGGAGCTGGGGGCAGAGTGCCTGGAAAGTGGCCCAGCAGAAAAGGACCTGGGAGTGCTGGTCAACAGCACATGTCCCACAAGGAAAGGCTGAGGGAGCTGGGCTTGTTTAGCCTGGAGAACAGAAGGCTCAGGAGAGACCTTATTACCCTCTACAATCACCTGAAAGGAGGGTGTAGCCAGGTGGGGGTCGGCCTCTTCTCCTGGGTAACCAGCAACAGGACAAGAGGACATAGACTTAAACTGCACCAGGGGAGATTCAGGTTGAACATTAAGGAATAATCTCTTCACAGAAAGGGTGATTAGATATTGGAATGGGCTATCCCTGGAGGTGTTTTAGGAAAGAGTGGACATGGCACTGAGTGCCATGGTCTAATTGGTGATGTTCAAAGGTTGGGCTTGGTCTCAGAGATCTTGTCCAACCTGTTTGATTCTGTGACATCACCCAACCAGTGAGGGGGCTGGGGGTGCACAAGAAATTGGGATGCAGCCAGGACAGCTGGGCCCAACTAACCAGAGGGATACCCCACACCACATGGTGTCATGCTTAGCAGATAAAGCTGGGGGAAAGCAGTAGGAAGTGAGGGCAGTTCAGAATGATGGTACTCGTCTTCCCAAGTCAACATTACACATGATGGGGCCCAGCTTCCCTGGAGATGGCTGAACAACTGCCTATCAATAAGAAGTGAGGAATGGATTCCTTGTTTTGCTTTGCTGGCGCACACAACTTTTGCTTTACACACTAAACTGTCCTTGTCTTAACCCACAACTTTTCTCACTTTTACTCCCTCAGTTCTCTCCCCCACCCCAGTGGGGCAGAGTAAGCAAGAGGGTGCTTGGAACTTAGTCAAGATCACCCTCCTAAATTTATCCCAATGAGCACTCTGAAATTCTACCACCCATCAGCATTCCTGCCAGCTCTCAGCAAAGTATTGTTAAGTCAGAGTCTGCCCACTACCTCACAGACAAAAAAATCCTTCCTGTTTTTCTTCATTCTTTATTCTGTTTTAAGCTGAGTTAGGTTTTTTAACTTCCTCATTAGATACTTTGCTATAGCCTTAGCTCATTACAACCTCTTTTTTTTAAATCAAAATTCGCCATGGGATTTTTTGCAGAAGGGTTAACTACACACATACCAAGACAATCAGTACAATGCACCATTTTTGGAGTGAGGAAACACCATAAACTTAGTAAACATCTTAATTAAGGGAATTGACATTTTAGAGACTACAAAAAGAGTTTATTGTTACTTATTGCAGACCCTCTTTGGATTAAATTTTGTATCCAACCGTACATAAAATCAAATGGTCTACTCTTTCAGAAACATTCTTCTTTTTCCATATTATCACTTTAACTCCAAACACATTATATACATTTCTGCCTCCTGGCTGCCAGTCATTTCCCTTCCTCCCATGCATGGGAAGCCAAACCACCAAGAAGCAGCTGTAAACTGTTTTGTGCACATCTACCCCATGGGAGTCACACACAGTAACAGTGTGTTTTGCTTTCTTCCACAGACCCACAGGAGCACTTCAGAGCTTGTTGCCCAGAGAGGCTGTAGGTGCTCCATCCCTGGAAGTGTTCAAGAACAGCTTGGATGGGGCCCTGAGTAAGCTGATCAAGTGGGTGGTATCCCTGCCCATGACAGAGGGGTTGGAACTAGATGATTTTTAAGATCTTTTCCAACCCAAACCATTCTAGATTAATTGACAAGAACATCAGCTATGGCAGTGCCTATTTTCCACCAGCCCCACTTTCATGACAATTCCTTCCATTAATATTTCAAAAGCACTAGCAGCAAAGATAGACCAAGAGAACCCAGCCCTACCCCTCAGTGCTCTACTTCAGGGCCTTCCCAGGACCCCAGCCAGAGGCTTTCAAGAACCAGCAAGAAGCTCAGTATTTAGGCAGTTTCAGGGATCTCCAGGCTGTTTCTACCACAGCATCAGGCCACCAGAAACAAGAGTTTTTTAGCCTTTAGCAATTAGTCTGGAAGGTCATATATCAGTGGGAATGCACCTTCCAACCCTACCACACAGCCAGAGACCATTCTCTTCTTCCACAGCTGCAGCACAGCTTTGTTCAGTACGTGCTTGGGACACTGCAGTGCAGAGAGGGACCCAAGTATATTGGCCATGCTTCCTTTTGAAGACAGAATTAATTACTAGGCTCATATGTAAGCAGCACCTCAAGCACTATTTCCATAAATCTTTTATCCTACTAGTATGTTTCCAGGGTGATTAGGAGTAGAGGACAGAAAGAACTAGAAGCACTTATAGAGGCCTAGCTTTTACAAAACTGCAGTTAGTGCAAGACAGCAGTTAAATGCTGGCATTCATCACTGATCACTACTAGGTGAGAAGGGGGAAGGAAAGCCATCTAAAAATCACAACATTCACATTCCAAGAAAAAGATTTCAGGTTTCACAAAAACACATTTGAGAGCTGGCAGGCTGTTTTGTAAGAAGTGACCTCCTGTGTCACACGTTTCAAAAGTGAGGAATGATTCTTGCACACATAAAAAATAACACAGCTGTCCAAAATGCTTCAGGAAGCTCTGGTCATCAGATCAAGAGCAGATAACTGCAGGGGCAGACCAGCTGTGGGTACTTGGCAAGTGCTTCTTTTAAGGTTAAATCCTCTTTTGGTGAAATGGAACTGAGGGACAGTAGACAACTATATGCTAGCTCCTGATCTGTAACACCGAGTTTAACTTCAAACCACCTTTCACCAGCACTTTGAAAAATATTTATACTTTGCTAAATGTGTAGAACTAAAGGCCATGGATCTTGCAAACTAAATGAAAAAGTCTACTGTTTTATTTTTTTTAAGAGAAACACATATTAATAACATCGGACATAAAATTAGGCTCATTCATTATTATTTGCTTCAACATTTTCAATGATTTATAGGCAGGTTCTCAACTAAGAACACAAACAATGAATTCATGCATAATTAACCTTGAAGAAAATTATAGCTGCTTCTATTACTTACCAGCTAGCATCAGTTTCTATTCAGTTGAAAACTTTTTCACTGGGTGCTTCTAAAGAGTTGCTATTTGTCAAAAGCAGGAGGCAGTTCAGGTTATCCAGTGGGCTGCCTTCAGCAAGTATCAGAAGTGGGAGACTGTGCCAGACACAGTGCTGCTAACTGGGTTTTGTGGAAATGTATTTAAAACTTGTTCAAATCATTAAGCTAATTTTATCACAGGACGTGTGACTTGTGTTTTCAGAGCTTATGCTAACCAAGATAAACAAATGGCCTTTACATTTTCAGCACTACTTCTCCCTTTTAATTCTCCTTCCAGCTTCTCTGCCTACACACCTAAGAGCATATGCAATATCCACAGTTTAGAAGCATTAATTTGAGAATTAAAGAAACTGTAATCAGACAAGAGGCATGGCACACAATCTCATTATTGTTCTCTAACCTGGTACCAAGGGAGTAGCACTAAAACTATAAACAACTCAGTTCAGAATTTTCTAAACAAGCTACCAAGAGCAGTGTTACCACTGTCCAGTGTCTGCCCATTCAGCCCTCATGCCAGGAGGGGAAGCTGCTTACAGAAAGGGAACTGCTCACTGATTTGCTTGCACTGCATCCTTTTCTTTCACAATAAGGGCAGCATTTCTAGGTCACAAAGTGTCCTGCCACTCAAAGAGAAGACAGACACCAACTATTCCACTTCCACTGTGGTTCCAAGACTTGAAGTGAAAATAGAAGTCAAACAGGACAATGCGGAAAGGGCACAAAACACTAGAACAGGAAGGGAGATAAGGGAAACAATACAAATGTCATCCATACAGCTATCTGCTGCAGGAGGGAAAGCTCATGTCCTAAAGACAGTCTTACAGTATCATGAAAATAAGAAGGAATCATACTGGTAGGGGTTGGAGGAGCTGAGCAGTTTGAGGCATTTTTAGTTTCACAAAATTGGAGATTCAGTTTTTTAAAAAGCAATAGTCTGTATCAGGAAGGGGAAAAAAAATTTTAAAATCCACTCATTATACCAGTGGGGATTTTTCGTTTCGTTTAAAAAACAAAACCTAAGTCTCACTTGCAGCAAACCACAAAATTTGATGATCCCTTTTATGAGGCTTGGAAGATGCTGACTCTACACACAGCTTTTTCTTTCATTTATTTTCGTAACTATAAGCCACTACAGATTCTGGCAATTTCTCCTTTTTCTGAATGAACGAAAACTTTGAGAGCAAATTATAGGTGGAAAATAAACAAAAAGCCCCCTAGAATACCAACAAGATCTTTATTTCTACCTTCAACAATTAAGAAAATAACAAGAGATTTATATGCCCAGATCACAGATCCCACTATGAAGAACAGAAACTGAATTTTTGAGGCCTTTCACAACAAAATCTCACATATTTTAATATATATGGTTGAATGTTCTATATGACTAAAAACTCATAAGTAGTCATCAGCTGCAGAATGTCAATCAAAAATTTTCTTTTTATTTCAACTGTACTGAAGACCATTATTTTTAAACTAAGTATGTAAAAGTGGTTGGATGGCTGGACAATACCTTTTCTCTGTATTTTGTAAGGGTCTCCTGAAGTACAAAAGCAGTAGTTAGGAATATTAAATTATCTAACAGAATATAGAAAATACATAATTGTATCAAAAAGAAAGGCTGAGGGAACAGGGAGAAGTAGCCACATCAAATGCTCACACAGGTCTTTAGGCTCTCAGCAGCGATCCTCCACGAATGGCTCCTTGATGGCCCATGCAAAGCCAACTTCCATTCTCATCTGCTTCCTAAGAGATGGAAAGATATACTAGAAAATTCACAAACACATCTGATGATCTATCTCCCTTTAAAAACCATGTTAATAAGCACTCTTCTAGATTTGTTTCCTTCCACACCCAGGTAGGTGTGGAAAACTTGTATGTTTATTGAGTTAGTTGCCCTCAAGGAAGCTATGCTGAATCTCCTGTAATGTAGGATGGCAAATTACTTATGTAAAGATTTCAAATTAAGAGCAAAAACCCACTCACTTCCTTTGACCACCTCTGCTCTCTGCAGCACATTTGCATAAGTTAAGTTTAATCACCAACCTGAAATCTCATTTCCTAGACGTAACTTCAGGTACTGAATATGAAATTATAGTTAAGCACAGGAAAAGGAACTTATCACAGCTTTGATGCCTTTTGGTCAACCCCCTGGATGTTATACCCAGTGTTTCTCTGAAAGAAAGGAAATCATTCAGACTTGGAAGAGAAAATCATTCTTTCTATTCCACAATTTTTAATGGCTCCAAATGTATCCACCACAGACTTGGCGTCCTTCTAGATGGAGACCCAAACAAAGGTTATTTGTTTGGATATTTTGCAATAGCAAAATGTGACTCAGATGAGGAATTACTAAGTGTACCTTCAGTCCAGGCAGTAAAACACTGCCACTTGGAAGCTCACATGGCCAGTGGTTTCAACACGAGACAGCAAATGCAGTGAAGCAAACAACTCACGTAGATATAAGATGTGACTGCAGTGTGAAGTGAAGATACTTAAACTAGCCCAGCCAAGGCACTGTGAGGCTGCCTATGAGCTTCTCTGGTTCTGATATTTGTGTCACCATAATGTGCATGTACTGAGGCAAAACTAGAAATGTACTCATCATACATGATCACTCCAAGTAGTAACTGTAAAACTAGCAGCCAGTTACCTGCCCCACACTTGTATTTTAAGTATCATCTGTCCCCTTCCTTCCAACCAAAAGTTAATTGCATAGTCAACAGAAAGACACCACAACCCCGACTGCCTAAGTTCAGGCAGCCAGACATACAATACTAATTTTAAATACCTATTGGTTTTTCATTACAGAATGTGACTGTATCCCAATTGGAAAAAAAAAAAACCAAAACAAACAAACAACAAAAAAAAAAAGAACCAACACACACAATTGAGTCAACATGTGTTCACTTTGTATACATTAATCTCTACATTACAGCTTATGAAGCATTCTGCTGCTCTGGGCAACACTACTCATCTAGACAGAATTACTGGGAAAAACATTTCCTGTCCCATTCCCGTGTTTTTCCCCTCATGCTCAAACTGAAAGAGCTGCTGTTTCTTAGACAGCTCAGGTACACATTTCACAAAGTCAAACTGAAGAATACAAGAGGGCATTAGTAACTTGTTTTCTTGCCCAGAACACCTATGCCTTTGCATCCTCTAGGACACCAGTTTATCTGAAGCCAATAATCCAGTTCTGGGACACCCTTATTTTCTACAGTCTCTCCTACCAGCTCCTGATCCATCAGGAAGGTGAATTTCCTGCAATTTTTGTCAGCAGTTTTGCCACTGCATTTACATTGTTTTACTAACCATTTCTCTTGTTCATGTCCCCCTCCCTCATACACTTTCAGTATTGTCATAAAGCAGACAGTATTTAAACTAATCTTTCAGCTGTTGAGTCAATTTTGACAGACATCCACAAAATACACCTCTTCCTTCAGTAACCAGGGAAGAAGAATGCAATGCCAGAGGCACAAACTCTTCATTAGGAAGATTCTCCATAGTGCTCCAGCCTAGAATCTGTGACTTTAAAAAATGCCATGTTCAGTCAATTCAAGAACTTGGACAAACTCAAGTCCTCTTGAGGATGCCAAAGTTGCTCATATTTGTCAAGCCACAATGTCTTGGCATGATGCTGGACAGCTTTAGCCAGGCACACATCTCAGGTCACTGATACTGTTCAGGGAGAGTCCTACGCAAACTGCTGAGTACTTTCCCACTTAGGCCAGAACAGCTCAGTCACTTTGCACATTACTATTAAATACCACATGCACAGTGTGGATTTAATATGGGGGCTGGAACACAGAAGGTAGCACAGAGGGTCACACACAACATTTACCTTAGCCTGCATCAAGTACTCACGAGGTGCCACAACCTCCCCATTAGCTTGCCTCTGCAAGTCAGTACTAAAACTATATATCAGAAATAAAATTCTGCTTTCAATAAAATAAGTTCGCTATAGCCAAATAAACTGTATTACTTTTGTCTTCTGTTTCTTTTTGATTTGTATTTTTCACTATTCCCTTTGACAAGGTATTTCTGTATTTTTACTTAATTTGCATACAAAAGCACCTTCAGCTGCAATGAATTTGTTACCTTTGACTTTACTTGTGTATCACTGTATTTTAAATTGCTGGACACAGAAAATAGAGCTTCCTCTGGGACATTCCCCTGGCAGTTTATTATTTCTTCATATTTTTAATCACCTCCAAGTCTTCTGCTCTTTTCAGGAAACATTCATTGCAAAAAAAAAAAGTAAACCAGTGTGCTCTTTTACAACAACAAAACCATGTTTCCAGGGATAGTCTAAAGCTTAAACTTTTATTCCTTCCTCTGAATCTGCTTCAGAAGCTTTAGATACAGAGCTTACAGACAGTGAACTCTTCTCAGGAATTTCTGTCCCTTCAAGCTTCCACTCTTATGGTTTCCTTTTCAAGATATGAAAATATATAGCTTATAACCATACACAGTAATCTCAAGGAAGCCACACTATGTGTGTATGAGTCACTGGTCCTCAGCCATCACTGTTTTACATACAACAATCATGAACAACTAATTGAGGCCAACATAATATTCTGCAAAATTATTTTCCCAAGGGCAGAAAGGAAATAAAAATGTTTTTAAAAATTGTAAAAAAATTTTTAAATCCAAGACTCTTGCTGGTAACTGGCTCCCAAGCCATGACTCACCAGCAACAAACTTAAGGGATTTTATCCTCCATAATTTCCAACTTCTTTGTTGTTTGGTTCTCACCTGTTGAGCGCAAGTACACACTCAGCAGCCTTCCTCACTGATGGTCCCTGATGCCCAAGACACTTTTTGAGGTGATATTCCCTGTGTCCTTGCCACAAGAAACCTCCTGAACTAAAGATACCTCACTACACATTCAGCAACACCCAACCCCAACCGCTGCCAGAATTCCATCAGGTGCAGAAATCACACACATCAGAGCCCTCTTTGGCCTCAACTAACCTACCCAGCCATCTCATCTGCAGCTTCTTTTTCCCTGTTGTAATCCTCTACTTCCAAAAGTCAAAACCAGACAAACAGAGTAGCTACTATCAGTGTTCACTTGTGAGGAAACGTGTCACCTAAATCCCCCTCTTTCTTTGCTCTGTTTCAGTATGATGGAGGACCATGTCTCTGCCCTACCTACTGACAACTTGCACACTGTTCGCCACCCAAGGCAATGTTTGGTTCAGCTTCCTGGGCTGATCTCACACTCTGAGGACCAAGTCACACCCCATCTCAGGCTTCCCTTGAGAACTAAGCGGGGTCACTGCCTTTACCGAGAAATGGAGCGCAGCTGCGTCAGGGGAAGTTCAGATTAGACATTAGGAAGAGATTCTTCACTGAGAGGCTCCCCACAGCAGCAAGCCTGTCAGAGTTCAAGGATGTCCCTCTTGGTCACACGGTTCAATGGTTTCGTTTTAAGTAAACCTGCGAGGAGCAGGGAATTGGACTTGGTCTTTAGGGATCCCTTTCAGCTCAAGATATTCTTTGACTCAGTGTGCACAAGGAAGTGTTCATCAACACAGATAAATTCTGAAAAAAAAGAACAAAACCAAACCCACAAAACCCTCAAAGCCTAACTAAGCAAAGGAAGAACCTAATCCTTTTCACCGGGGGAATTTAACACATCTAACCAGCTAAACATTGACACTCTGCCCGAGAAAGCTCGGCACAGGCAGCTGCCTGCCCTGCAGCCTGTGAAACCCCAGGAGTCAGAGACCAGAAGCTGTGAGCAATTCACACGTGCTCACCAGCACTGATTAACATCAGACATCAGCAAACCAGGCACAAGAGATGTAAGCACTCTTTAGGCAGATACACTACAGCTGACCCAAGGCACAGAAGAGCCTTTTCTAGGCTATGTTTATCTCCTTTGTCTCTAACTATACGAGCTCTGACAAGTCTAAAATATATATATGTATGGAGGTAAAAATAAATGGTTGGAAGACGTAAAAATATGAACAGATAGCTGAGTATTCACAGAATAAAAAAGTCAAGTCAGTCTCTGTTGACAAATAGCTCAAGATGAGAAGAAGGAAAAGAAGGAAAGCTTGCTTTCCATAAAGTTAACCTTTATGTTTCCCCATTATAATGCTGCATGAATCTGCTGGCAAGTTCAAAACTCAGCCTCTTAAAATAGAATTAGAGGATCCTGATGTGAACTTTCTAAAATACTGCTCATTCATTTACCAGTTGACTGCTCCAATACTACACCAGCAACACACGGGACACGGCCACTAATAATTAAGAAACATTGCTGCTGGGGTTAAGAAACCACTTATCTGTCAGATGAACAAATGTCAACTTAAAGAGACTGAAATCTAACATACAGAAAAAGTTTTACCTTTTGAAATACCAAGGAATCAGAAAACATGCCTGAACAGCCAAAACACTCCTACAATATCATTAGCTGTAGCCACCACACGTTATTATTCCAGGTTGAATGGTGGAATAGGACCAAGACTCCCAAAATTTCAGGAGGTTTTGTGCTGCCAGACATAAAAGATTACATGGTAGCTCTGAGCTACATGCCATCAGCACCCAGCAGGAAGTTTTAGTTTACTCCATAGCTGCTGTCAGCACTGCCTAGAAAATGTACTTATATATACACATATGTATATACACACACAAAAATTATATATATAGCTTTGACATCCTGAGTGTCCAACCCTCAATCCTTTTGTGTGAGGAGGAAGGTCTTCTCACTGATGTTGTTGCTTACTTTCCTTGTTTCAGAAAAATACTACTTCAAAAAACTAGTACAAAGGCCTCAAAGCATGTACTCAAATGCTTTAGAGACTAGGCCTCTATCCGGCAAACTAGCTCTTTAAAATATGCTAAAAGGGTACAGTTACTTCTTTTTGTACAGTTTATGCTTTTTTTTTAAGTTCCTTTGAATTTAACTGATCCAAAGAGAAAACAAATGTAATTTGTTGCATCAGAATATAAGAAGTAAATAATTCTATGCACCAACCATAAATACAACAGCAGCCATGCTAGGTCAGACACAAGACTGTCTATCCAAGCCTCTGACAATGGAGAAACAGCCAAAAGCAGATGGCTAGGAAAAGGAGAGCTTTGGAACATGGCAAGCATATGATACTTCTCCCAAGTATTCCTCCATCTGTGGCTTATTTGTTTCCTTGACTTGAATGCAACTTTCAAATAACTTCTCTCATCATCATCAAACTGGAAAACAGGAGATGTTAAACTATTTGCCAGGAGCATTTACATAAAAAAACAATCAAGTCTGACAACTTCTGCATACCCATTTTACAGGGCTTGTGGATAAGAACATGAAAGATTTAGACTAGACTAAGCAGCTGATTTTTCCCAGATAAGGAGGGGTGTGAATCTACAGCCAAGGCTCCTCCCTAGAATAACTGATTTACACTTCAAATCTCACTCAGTAGAACAGGTCAGGTGTGCACACTGATTTCATTAAAGATAACATAGAAATGCACATTTTAAGCACTGTCGTAAGCAAATTTAGTTCTTCCTATGAAAATGAGATTTTTCTAAATTCAGAGCGGGAAGTAATGCAAAATCAGAGTGATCAGTGAAAATGACACACATTTTAAATCTCAGAAAATCAGCAATTACACTTGTCTAGTACTAGTATCCATGCATACTTAACTTTTGATCCATCACCAATACTGCAGATATTCTCATCAATCACTAAAGTCTAAGTGTGCACAAACATCACTTTGTATTACAAGAATGAAGCTTCATTGTATTGAAGCTTGCATTGTTACAGCCAAATGCCTACCCCACAGCAGAAAAGCAAATAACTATACAATCTGAACTGCAAGTAAAACATAGGGGACTTCTATGGAGATAAGTCCCAAAAATAATGCTCGTAAGCAATAACAAAAATAAACATACATTCACATACTAAATATATTATGAATTGAGAAAATTTTAAAAGAACGTGTATTACAGTTTACCTTGTTTAATTATGTCTTGAACTAGCACAGCAGCTACTACCATGCTTTCCCTAATTTTTCTAGGCCAAATCTTCCATATTTCTACATTGAAACGTGTCAATGTAATGTATGACATCTTCCATATCATACACTGTATAAAGTGCTATTGAGGTATTAAGACAGACAACCTGAGCTGGCACTCAGTATTTAGGTAGGTGGGACAGGTGCAAACTTTGATCCATGTTCTTGTCATTGCTGTGCTAAAGAATCTTAAATCTCCTGGATGATTGTTTGTTGCTGGATTTCTCTAGATAGCTACACATACATAATTAAAGAAAACAATGCATCAGTATTTTATAACCCTATAACTGCTTCACAAGAATTCAGCAGTTAGCAACATCAGGTTAATAAACAGACAAAAAAACTAAATTTTAAACTCCTCCTTATTACACATTCCAAGCTTACTTGGTACCCACCTGGTAGAGATAAGACAGTGAGACCACAGAGAGATAAGAGATGCAAACCAAGGTCTCCAGACACATTGAGGCCAGCAAAAGCATAAGGTCCACACAAAACAATAATAAACAAATAAATAACACCGACTTTTGAATCACCTTGTGACTTAACACCAGTGTTACAGCATCAACAACAGCGTCTTCACCAGGACAGCAGAAAGCACACAGGTGCCCTGCGAGCTTCTATTAATTCCAAGATTAATGAGAGCTGTTAATAAACTAAAACCCACGGGCCCCAACAGCCTAGCCCAGCTTTGGCAACTTCCATCACTCCACAGGAGCACAAGCCAACAGGGAGACGGTGCAAGAGCCCTTGCATGCCCCTGAAACACAGGAGAGGGGACAGCCAGGCTCAGCGCTAACTCCAGCAACAGAGAAGAATGAGGGAGACGTGTCATGCCACCCTGGTACAACACAGCAGCACTTTTCAACTGTCGCTCTGCAAATACAGCTTCAGCAATTCTGCTCCAGAAATGCTGCTGAGCAGCAGAACTTCTACTACAGGGCCTGCTGCAGGGTGCAGAGGGAATTGTGGCCACTGGGGAAGAGACTGCTGAGCTCCGAACACTTGCACTGTCCGGAGACAGGTATCACCTGGGCGCTTCACATGGAGATTCCACATACAACTGGAACTTGATTCCTCAATTAACACTGAATAAAATAACGCAGTAAGAAGAAATGACTGACAAAAAGGGCTCTAAAACCAGCAGATAAGCCTTGGAGGGATTTATTTTATTATGTAAGA
Organism: Irena cyanogastra; assembly: GCA_013397155.1. NCBI lineage: Eukaryota > Metazoa > Chordata > Aves > Passeriformes > Irenidae > Irena > Irena cyanogastra. The sequence goes on from VWZV01010479.1 coordinate 758,312, forward strand.
TAAAAAAGAAATAGAAGATGCTAATGAAAATTACCAAGGAACACTTTCACCAAGACAATTAGTTTTTCTGTTGAAATAAAGCCCACTGCTAATCACCCACGGGGGTCTGGCTTACTAGAAACAAGAAGCAACTGCTCACAAGAGACTCCCCATAGTAAAACACATAAATTCCAAAACTGAAGTAGATTTTTTTAAAAATACTGCAAATGACATAGAAAGTATATTTAAAACAGAGCTACTGGTAGAGAGCTTTCACGATAGTCACAGATTAATACACGCAAGAAAAAGCTTTTAAACATCTCCTCCCCACATTTCCCAAAAGCGTTTCTGTATTACTTTTGGGCAGTTTCATTTCTCCCCTTCCTCGTTCTCAATTCCTGACACAGGAAAAGCTAGTTTGGACTAGATTGTGACATGAAGTGACACAGCAAATGAACTTCCCTCCCAAATTTCATCAAGAGGAAACTGGAATATTGCACTATGCTGCAGCTCCACAAGTCTCACAAGGGCATACAACCTGAATTCTTCATGTTGCCACTAAACAGTTTTAAAAATCCAGCTAAACATGAAAACAACAATAAAAAAAAAGGAACAAGATTATATTTCTAAAAAACAAAGGAAAGGGCAAGGCAAGAACATTCATTGACTTAATTTTGCAGGACACTCTGGTCTTTTACATGACAGAGGAGAGCTTCCTGACTTAATAATCAAGAGCAAGACATTCATATGACTAAGACCACAAACCACTCCTCCAGTTCGTGGTCTCCCACCTCCTCCATCCCAGGCCTCCAAATCGCAACCGTCGCTCAGTCCTGCATCCCAGAGATGCTGCCTGCCACAGCAGTGGGACAGGCAGCCCCTTGCTGCTATCCCAGACAGAAACCGCCGGCAGCCCCCGCTGTTCGTGCGCCGACTTCAGCTTACAGCTGCGGTGAAGGGGAACGCCACGTCTGAAGGGCTGGCAAGCAGCACGCGTTTGCAAGTCCGCGTCTGACACCAGCTGATATCGAACTCAACAGTACACAACGAGAAGGGATGAAGAGACGCTGTAACCTCTCTAATTCCTCACTGAGCTTGTAGTCAGTAGCCAACTACTCGGGTAAAAGAAAGCAACCGGGCATCGCAATCTTCCCTGTACATCCACAATTCGCAAAGCAACTCCAAAAATACCAGAGATGAGCAGTTGTAAGGCCCCGTACGGCCCGTCACACTCTGTCCTACCGCCAAACCCTATGATTCAGGCGGGTGACTTCACCGTAGAGCCGAAACAAGGCGATAAGCAGCGGGGCAGGGTCCCCGGCGCCGGCGGCCGCCTCCGGGGCACCGCGGGGATCACGTCTCCATCTCCTGCTGCCGCTTCTCGGAAAGCGAAGCTGTCCCGAGCGAGGTCACCCACCCCGCAGCTCCTACATTAGGGCCGAGCCAGAACTAGGGAAAAGAAAGCCCTACGCATCCCACGACACGGAGGGTGCCGCGGGCAGCGCCGCTCTCACTGGAGTCGGAGGAGAGGGGCAGCCCGCCAGCAAATACCCCGCGGCTTTCGGGGAGCCCCGTTCCGCCGGGAAACGCCGGGAGCCCCTCCGGACCCCCATCCCCTCCGCGCTGCCCCCCGTGCCGGCGGTCCCGCTCACCTGCGGTGTCCCAGATGGAGATGTTGTACGGCCCCCACTGCTTCAGGTAGAAGGCGCCGCCGACGGTGCTGACGGTCTCCTGGAAGCGCCGCTCCATGTAGCGGTGCAGCAAGGAGGTCTTGCCCACGTTCATGTCCCCCAGCAGCACCACCTTCCCGTCCGGCTTCTTCATCGCGGCTCGGCTCGGTTCCCGGCCAGCTTACCCGGCCCGCTCGGCCCGGCGGGGTCCCGGAAGCGGCGGGACGAGGGCCGAGAGCCGCCTCCACCGGCAGCGCAAACTTCGGGGGCTCCGCTGGAGCCGCCGCAACCCGGCCCCGGCTCCGGCTGCTCCTCCTCCCCCGGCCCGGCCCGGCCCCGCTCCCGCCCCGCCAGGGGGAGGGGACGCGGGCGGGGAAGCGGCCGGAGCTCCGCGGACCCTCCGCCCCTACGCTGCCCCGGAGGAGCCGGGTGAGGTGTCCTGGCCGCCCCGGGGCGGGCTGGCTGCTGACCGGCTGCCCAGAAGCTGGTTCTGGCGGGGGTGTCGGGGCCGAGCTCGGCCTCACTGAGCCTTCGGGGCATGCAGCTGCGTCCCGGGATGCTCGCGTCCTTCCAGTTGGAGATGGCACGGACACCATCTCCGCAGCCCTCCTGGAGCCCAAGGCGAAGCCCGCTCATCCCGCTCCCCTCCTGGGGTGTACGTGGAGGGGCAGAAAGTTGCTCCGAAATTAAGATCTTTCACAGAGCCGTGACAGCTGCCAGGCAAACACCTTTGGCCTGGTGAGAGGGAGGTATCAGGGATTATTTTCCGCGGGGCAGGTCTACCCAATTTCACAGTCAGTTGCCCAGCTGCTGTAATTCAGATCAATTCCATTACAGGTGACGAAATTGCAGTCATTTAAATTACCCAGAGATCTAGCCTATCCTTTTTGCAAGAGTCCTCTTTAAACCAAAAAGTCCGGGAAAAAATATTAATAAAATATAAACATGCTAAAATTTGGGTCAAATAAAGGGTTACTTTGTAGACCAAGTGGGGAAAGGAAACAACTCTACAGCATTCTTAAGAGAACCTACCATTTACTAATTTTCTCTCCCTCCCCACAGAAAAGTGGTCAGATAGAAGTACTTTTCTTAATAAGTGAACATGCATCCTCATTCTTGCATGTCTCATGTTGAAACTGCAGGAATTTCTTTAGCCAGGCTAGGCTTCGTATTTATGAGATGCTTTGATTTTCGCCTACCTGTTAAAAAGGATTAGCTGTGTGACAGTGTGGGTTTTTTAAGCCTTGTCTACTTACTTTTGCTTATTCTGCTTTTACTGATCAGATTTATAGTCTTGCAGCTGTACCCAGTGATATGTAATTTCAGTTCAGAATAAGATATGCTCCAGATATTAAAGTATTGGAGATACCCAAAGAGGGGGGATGTTAAATGGTTAGGTAAAAAAAGTCTTAGGAGTGACTTCAAGACATTAATATGGGATGTGATTCAAGGCTGTGTGCAATACAAATTGAGGGGGGGAATTGTTGCACTTGGGTAATTGTATGGCACTATTTTTATGTGGCATATGCAGCCTTTGCCTCAGATTCCCATTTTCTGCCTGGATTCTCATCTCACTCGCAGAGTTGGGAAAAATATTCTCATTGCATCAAAGTGCTTCTCTGACATACCACAAAGGAGGTAGGCTTCTTCTGGGTGCTTGGTATGAAAGTGTAAAAATAACAAAAATTCTCTTTGTATGGAGACTGCTTGCAAATTCCCATGTGCAATATGTTTCACCCTTTTGAAGTGGCAGATGCCATTTCAGAAAGAGAAAAGAAGAATCTTGTATCAAAGAGTTTAGACCATAAGGATCTGTACCTGTAAAAAATCCTGGGTTTATGTACTCTTACTTTATGAATTGTTTTGCTGTCCAAAGAATAACAAAACAGCTAAAAGCTTAAACACAGTTATTGATTTACTGCAGTGCTTCTGCTACAAAATCCTAGCAGTTAAAGCACTTAAAAAAATATTTCTGAATTTAACCAAAATTCTGCTGTATTTGAATTATTTTCAGGTACCGGTGAAATGTAGGTCTTTCTGGTATTCAAAGTAAGTATCAATAGTTTCTAAAAGTAAGCAGAGAAGTTAGGAGAGAAAACAGTCTGAATAATAGGGTAAAAATGCCACTGGGATTTTAGGCTCTGTTAATAACATGCTCTATAAAAAGAGAAGCCCACTTCCTTCACAGATGTTTTCCACAGTTTCTTGAAACACATACCTACATCTCCACATATTTGAGTGAGTGCGTTTCCAGCTAGCAGCAGTCAGACAGACAGAGGACTCTCCTGAAAGTGTCACCAGCCAAATATCACTGATGGCAATGTATCACTTTTGAATGTTAAACATAGCCTAGCTCAACGAGGCACCAAATTCATCTGGTCCAGTACTGGTTTGGACCTGGTGCCACAGCTAACAACTCTCACTCAGCAAGGGATGTGCATTATCCCACTAGTATTCATCTCCCACTCACTGCTTACTTAAAGGGTCGTCTCTGTTTCACAGCAATCTGTCCCTAATAATCAGGTGCAACAGGATGGGAGGGTGCTGTATGTTGTTTCAGATCCTTGGGAGAATTTAGGACAGTGGTGATCTGAACAGGTTCAAGGTATGTCAAAGGGTTCCTGAGGTGAGGCTTAAAGAGTCAAGTTTGTGAAGTCCTCAGCAGCCTGAGCTCCCACTGACCTCAGGAAAACATGCTCACTAGGCAGAGCACAGTGTGTTTTGTTATTACTGCCGACGTCGCCTTGGATGAATGCACTCCGAACTACAGCATGCAATTTAAGTCACCTCTTGTTAAAGTCAAATGGCTCACGATAGTCTGTAATGCAATATAAATAATAACAGAGCATATGCGAAAATATTTGGGAAAACATTAAGAGTCTGTAATTTGCTCTCTAGCACTCAGATGTATTGGCCTGTTGCAAGATAATTTCCCCAAATCACTGAGTCGACTGTAGCAAGACATCTCCACAGTAGTCAGTATGGGCATGAAGAATGTCAAATTACTTGATAGGAAGGAATATGGAATACTTTAATCTTTAGGTAGTGTATGTATGTGGACTACATACATTGTCTGGTGTTTGTTTTTCATTTTAGAGCATCTGAGGACACCTTTAATTATGATGAGGTTGTTCATTAGCCTTCCTGACAGTGTCACAATCCGCTCACCATGGTTGGTATCCAGATGTTCTGAAATTCAGACACTCGGATTAGGATGCAAAGAGGGACAGCACATTAAAGTTTCTTACCCACTTCTATGCTAGAGTAAGACCTTCCCAAGAGTAAGAATGTTAGCCTTGTACACAAGCCAAAAACCTGAGCCAATAATGATTGTACTGACGTCAGGGTAACTCAACCTTTCTAGTCTCCCGCAGTATGAAAGCTGCTTAGTATTGCAGGAGAAAATTAGCGCCTGTTTATTTTTTTCCTTGCCAGCCTTCCCTAGATATATACGTATATATATTGTCCTACCTGTGGTCCTTATTTGATCTTCAGGCTAACAATATTTCTAAGTTCACATGAGGTGAAATGTTTGTCACAGAACAGGGTTGTTTTTTGCTGAGCTGATCTTATTTTGGAGACAAATTGAGCAAGTGGTTAAAAGGATATGTCACATGAGCTACTAACTGCTGCCCCCAACATGTCACAGGTGTGCTGTGGACTTGGCGTTCAGCACTTCAGCCTGCCTCCTTTTTGTCCTCTGTCAGTATCTTTGTGTTTTGGGATGTTGCATCTCCATGACCTGATATGTCCTTTCTGAGGGCACCACAAGTGACCTCAATGGGACCATCTGTAATGATAAAGGTGGTACAAACTCATCCTACTTTTGAAACATGGAAGAATCCATAACTTAGAGCCATCTCTATCTCAGTTTCCTACACAAGACCTTACAAACCAAAGAGAAGGACAACAAGGGAGGCTTATTCCTTGTCCTTAATACGTGCTGGCACACCAGTGCTTTGTTGCACCTCTTCATGAAGCATGAGGTCACTGCAGAAGCTACAAACAGGTACCATTTGGTGAACCACAGCAATTTCTGGTTTTGTTTCTGCTTATTGCCTTCCTTTGTGACTTCTTTCTTCTAATGAGCAATGAGTTTACTCTGTTTAATGAGTATGCATGCTCATGAAACAGAAATATTTGCCCTCATCGTCTTCCAGACAGCTGTAACTAGAGCTCACTCTCAAGGTGTTTTCTTTCAGGCTACGAAGCCTGAAATATGTAGACAGAGCAGTGGCAATGTGATGAGTAGCTGTGTAGACTGAAAAAGCAATTCTTCACGTTGCCACTGTTCTGCCTACATATTTATTCTAACATATACTACGTTCTTCCTCTCCACCCCACAGGTTAATCCACAACCTAGATGCCTTAATCAAGGGAAATCACCTGTACTGCATATCAAAAGTTAGTCTGCTTTCTCTAGGGTTCGAGTTCCACACCTTTCTCCCTCTCCTTTTCCTGGCATTTTTCTTAGGCTGTCACTGGCCTTGGCTTGACCATTCCCTGAGACAACTGGGTTTGGTAAGCTGATGAAAAACCTGCTCAGCAGTGACAGCGAGTAATTTTCTGCTAGCTTTGAGATCAGCACAGAGGAGGCTGATGGGCCAGCCCATGGTTGGAGCCACTAAGCTTCAGTCCCCTGGGTCTTCAGCTAAGCAGCACTGGCTGCTCACAGACCTTTGCTATCCCTTGGCAAGTTTCCCTGCTCTACCTCATCTTCAAACCTTGCAGGTTTTGGAGCACCTCAGTTGCAGGACTGATTTTTTTCACCAGGATTGGAAAAGTATTTCACTGTATAACTCCTGCCTGGTCAGTCTGAATCACACCACACTGACGATGAGATGGTGAACCAACCAGCTCAAGACATCCCTATCACAGAAAAGCCTGACCTGGATGATTAGAATTTGCCTGTGTTACAGGCAGTTGAACATCAGGTCTTAGATGGAAACCATGAAGCAACCTGAGCTATAGGTATACTCAGCCAGTGTGTGAGCAAAAATTAACTCTTCCCTGATGCACAGGTGCTAGAGATGCAGATGAAAATGGAGGAACTCCCCACCCAGGTCTTTCTTAGGAAGTTAGTTTAGTCTTTGTTGCTAGCAGTGTGTGGAGAGAGCAGCCCTGCTCTGCCCACTGCACCAGATAGCTCGATTCTCTCCCTGCTAGTACTCCCTGCTCACCAAAATCATCTGAGCCCTCCAGCATCTTGTAGCGAGACTGGTGAGTTTCCCTGGATGAAGGAATCAGCTGCTCTAGTTTTTCTAAACTTCCCAATATAGGAAGGAAAACTTTTTTTACCTGAGTTTCAGGGGGCTTAGTGTGGATATACTCAACAAATGACACAGAAATATAGGACTGGAAATTCAATCAAAAAGTAAGCATTGTGATTCAAAGTGATCACAATGCAAGAAGTTCTGGTAAATGCACAAAATGTGAGTTTTGCATAGATTGTTTTTTAACTGCAGCATTTTAAGGTCTTCTCTGACTCCACCAGCACACAAAAATCCAAGGCTGTCCTACTATCATGTTCCTGAAGTTTAACAGGGCCCCTGTGTGTGGATGTGTACCAAGATACACATAAGCTTGCAAGAAGTTACGGAATTATGGCCTATAAAAAATGCATTAGATTTTCACTCTTCTGGGCATCATGAAGGCGATGGAATAAGTTAGCCAGTAGTAAGACAGAATTTGCTTTAGTTTTTATAAACTCATTAAGATTCTTGTCCATAATAAGCAGACCTATGCATCCAGGAGACATCCTATGGACTGCAGCAGCCCACAATGGGAATGTGAGTGCAGATTTGGCAGAATCAGAAAGCATGATCCTATTGACTAATAATGATATGGGCGTCAAAAGATAAAATAATGCAACTTGTGACCTTTAAATGTGAAGTTATTTTCACAACACGTTTGTGACAATCGAAAGAATTTAATTTTTATTTGCAAGTTCAATACTGTCATCATATGAATTGTTAAAAAAGTGACATATACAGAAGAACAGACGTGGTTTTATTTGAACCACCTCGTTCCTAATAACGTGCATGCTTATCAAGTATCTTTTGCATGTTATACCTTAAGCAATTTCTCTAGGCTGTAGCCATAGCTATTCCCTATGAATAAATTCACGTGGAGCCAAGCATGCCATCATTGTTCCTGGCCATGAAGAAAAGGCCATTGAAGAGCATCACAGACAAATTTGCCTCAGGGCAAAATCCCGTTGCCCTGGTTCCAGACAGGACAGAGTCAATTTTCACAGTAGCCAGAAGGGATCATGGCTAGGGCCTGGGGGTAATTCTCTACCCCCTCACATCACTTCCTGGGGACAGGGGAAGGGGTCCCCTCCTGCTGTCAAAGCGTGGCCATGTGGTGGGTTGCTGTCTGGGGTTTCTATGTGGTGAGCACTCGCAGGTGAATTGTTCACCTCTTACACATGTTATCATTATTGTTGCTGTTACTTTTCAGTTTATTTCATTGCTGTTTCCAGTAATTGCTCTTGTGTGAACCCATGATCTTTACCTTTTGAACCTCCAATTCTCCTCTCCATCTCCCTCCAGGGAAAGGGAGGGGATACAGGGGAGTGAGCATGAGGCATGGGGTTTGGAGTGTTTCATTGGGAACACTAAATTGGAGAACCATTCCTAAACCATGACACACGTCCAGTCAGGAGTTACACTTTGTCCTGCCTCTAGCCCTGTTACTACACTTTCATTTCACCTCTTGGCTGGGCGAGCCATTGCAATCTCCTTTTCTTCTTCCTCTTTGAACTCCTCCCCACTCATACTGGCAGTTGTAGAGAGAAGTGGGAGTTCTCCTCCTGGTGCATGTTAAAGTTAAAAAAAAATTTGATTGAATTTGGCAGGAAAAAACAGCTACTCTCTTTTTTTCCCCTTACAGAAAGACAACACTGTGACCTTCAAAGTGTAAATTGATCACTACGAAATGAAATTCATCACAATGGTTTCTCCTAAAAGTACTGCACCCTTTCATGGGCTCTTATTTCATCCAGCCATGTTTGGCCCTTGGATGAGAGACATCCCAGCTATTCATGGATAAGAGAACCTACTCAGAAAGACATATTAATGCAATTAGAAGGATAAAGATAGTAATGATTTACTTACACCTGTGAAGATGTGACTTTGAGATTAGAAGAAAAAAGGATGATCAAAGTAGAATTTAGAACATAAAAATATAATTTATACTAGCATGTTTTTGGAGAGTAATACTGGAAATTCTTGTCAAGTCTGTAGCCTTCAAATTAGAAACTTACTGCATAAAAGGTTCCAGTCTTCTGCTAGTCCTAGTTTAGAACTAGGAAAAAAGGAAGCTGTGATGATTTTCTTCGTTGCTTCTGTAACAGAAAACCTTTGCTTCCTAGAATATGAAAGAAGACTTCCTGGTGGCTTTCTAAATTGTATATAGAGACAAACCCCCAAGAATATTTCAGATTTTAGTTGCTAGCTAGTTAGTTGGACTTTTGCTGCTTCAGTTATTATATCTAGGCATTAAAGCCTACTAAAAATATGCTAAGTTTTACTAAAATAGTTTCAAACACAGCATGAGGGCAACCTCATTACATTTGAAACATTGCCATACCATAATATCCTGTAGAGAGTTTACATAAAGATGGTGCAGTCAGAATTTCCTACTTTTTCTGTGTCTATACCCATATATTTATGATTAAAATGAAGTGTACCAGTCCCCAGCTCATCACTTTACATCACAGTGTTTCTGAGAATTAATTTCTGTGTTATGCTTTTGAGTGCATTTCCAATTTCACCATTCCAAAATTTGCTGTTGATTGGTCTTAGGAAACTGTGCTGGTTTGCTTCAACCCTTTCTTTTTTAATAACCAAGGTTTTCATCATCACTCACCTTGGGTACTCCTCCAGAAATCTTACTGAGATCAGTGGAACTATTCATAGCCAAGGTATAAATAAGTACGATGCAATTTGACCTTCAGTCATCTCAAAAAAATACTCTCCAATCTAATTATGTAGAGAAAATTCTGCTGTAAATTCAAGAGCAAAAATACTTTAAATTTGCCTCTGACAAACAGTGTCTAGTGCTTGCAGCTGAAACTTAAGCATTTTTTTCCTGCTATAATAGTTGTTCTCTGTGTAGTTCTGTTATGTGAAAATTTGCAATGTTTGCTGAAGCAGTATATTTTTTGGCACTTATGAGTTGCTAGGAACTGCAGGCTGCTGTTTTGACATCTATCCAGACTGTAGATGCTGCTGTGTTTCTTGGGGCCTGGGAAGTCACCCAGAAATGAAATCTGTTGCTGAGAATTCCCTTTACAGAAGCAAGTTGCTGGAACAATTGATTTAGTACCTCCTGAATTGGCTTCAGCTCTGAAAATAGTTATAAGTCTGCTTGTTTGCTTTTTTCCATTTGAAATGCCAGGTAAGAGGTAAATATAATTGTGGATCTGCTTTCTTTGGCATTAAGTTGTCTGTATTAATTACTATTGTCATGATGTTTCCATCTTCAGAGCATTGCAGAAATGCAGCATCACAATCTGTGCTCATTTTCACTTAAGCCAACCTCACTAAAACATTGCTTGGATTGCTTATGGGAGCAAATCAGTTCTGTATTTGGCCTCATACATCACTGATTGGTTCCAGAGGTTTCATTGTAAGGCATCCTACCCCTCCTTCACACCCAGGGCAAGAAACTCTTAATCAAGAGGGAAAACTTGGAACCCTAAACGATGAAAGACGAAGGAAAATACTCAAGGAAAAAGTTTCTATTATGAGATTTTTCTTCAGTGAATTTGAAAAATATGTATTCTTTTAAGACACTGAGAAAACATCTTCTGCGAGATAGAGGACATTGCATAAATTATTAATGCTAGCTGATATTTAATGTAAATCCCTAATTTAAACAGTAGTGCTGGGTAAAAGTCATTCCAGATATAATATTATATAATTTAATTTACTTCAAACACCTGCTTCTGTCAAAGCTAGTCTGTTTAAGGAGCAAAAATAACAGAGTCAAGAAAACTTTCAGAAATATTGGAGATGTTAACATAAGATATTATTATTGGAGTAAGCTTGTTCCTATTTAAGTCAAATAAGGAAGCTTGTAATTCTCTAAAGCTCAGATGGGATTACTCTAAAATAACATGGCAACACTGCTATTCATAAATCAGAAAAAGAAGAAAGGTTGCAATTAATTTAATAGAGACAAATGACACTCAGTGGAAAAAGTGCTTGAAATTAAAAGGTGAAACAGAAGGAGGTATGTGCAAAGGAGAAGAGAAAGACTACAAAATATTGATTCAAACCTTCATTACAGAATTTGTGCATAGAAAGCAAGAATGGAAGAGGGTAAAATAAAAAGAAATAGGAATACTCAGTCTGATTGTAAGACATCAGTGAGTCTAGAAAAAAAATTCCATTCTCAGTGAAATGGCAAGTATGGACTTAATCCCATGGCATATTCAGCTGGGTGCTGAAGTATTTTCTTGGCTCTTAGGAACACCATTAACAGTTAAAAGGACACCTAAATGAAACCTATGCTAAAATTCTTCAGTGAAGAAGGATGGACTTGAATTTAAATTCTGTTATGAGGTTTTGATGAGGGTTATGAATGAGCTAACTTGTGGACACGCTGATAATGGATACTAACAAAAAGAAATAATTGAGCACAGATAGAGGAATCGCAATGAACACTTGTTAGCTGTGTTCTTCAGAGCGAGTAGCAAAAAATCCATCCATTTCAGTGAGCTTCAGGTCACAGCCTGTGTTTTGATGCCTAAGGCACACAAGTTCACAATGTGCTTATACTCATTGCAAGTACATTTTGTGATTGTGAAGAAGAAAAGATCTGTAACAAACCTTTGCATGAAGGCACGAGAGCTGCAAGAACTTGAAACTGAAGGACTTTTTAAAATTGAAGATTCTAGGCAATTCAGGAAGTGGAAGTGGAGTTTGTTTTCCAGATAAAACCTTTACCTCATTGTCCCTGTCCTCAAATTGCCAACACAAAGGATGAAAAACTAGCAGGAAATTACCAACAGTGAGAGAAGCCATTCTAGTCTTGTGGTAGGAGGTTTAAAATGGAAGAATGGATTCTTCTTCTCAGTGCATGATTTGAGTACATTGCATGATTAGCACATTGCAGAACTTCTTGCCTTGTGGTGGTCAAAAGTTAAGGGGAAAAAAAAAGGAAAATAGACCAATGAAAATCAGAAAGCCTCAAAGCTGCTAATTCTGAGCAGCATTTACCTGGAAAGAGCTCCTGTATACTTGCTCTGTTTCTCACTTGAACCCCCCTCATCTCTATGAGTGGAATGGTTTTATGAAGCAGTCCCCAAACTGCTGAAGTTACATATAATCATAAACTGAAACTTAGGCAAGCTTGTCTTAAAGCATTAACTTAACAGGTGTGGCATTTCAGGAGATAAAAATGACAGCTCATTTGTCCCTTCTGTGGGACACTGAGAATTTGAGGCAGTCAGGGTAGGAGGTGACTGTAGGAAGGGGCTGCAAAGGTCTCCCAGATTCTGGCCTGCCACATCCTCTAGTACAAAGCTACTAGACCCACAGGACTCACCTGGAGTCTAACAACTGTTCAAGGTTTTGTTTTTCAAGCTGTAGGTGCTCTCTTGCTTCCCAGCTGGAAGGATCATAAAACTTACATTGCCATGATCCAGATAGTTGAAAGGAAAAAGAAAATTAAGTAATGTGGATTTCAGAAGCAGCATAATCTATACTGGATTTGAGCAAAGAAATATAGAGATAGTAGTTAGAGATTTTAGACTGGAAAAGTTTTTGCAAAATCTGCATACCTCGATCAAAACTTAAGTGAGGGAAGGTGTTTGGTCTTAAACTACCTGATTAGTGGTGGTAAATTATGATTCTGGTCCTTGTAGCTTCCTCCTATCTGGTCTTCTATTCGTGAGACTTTTCTGATCAGCTCTTTTATTGTCACCCTGGCAAGATAGGTGGCTGCTTGTGCCCCATTTGTTTCATACAGGAAATAAAAACAAATCACAAGAGGCTACAGAAATAAGTAGTTTATATTTTCACCCTGCTAAGATAAATATTAACTCTGAGCTCTCACATGTTTTCAGGAGATCTGGCCCAGAATTTATCAGACACTTGAAACTGTTAACTATTAACCAGTAGATGGAGGCTGGTTTGGTCACATTCTGAAATCAGTCATTGCTGAAGAATGAGATGATTCATGACCTTGACAAACTCAGTTGCTGATGGCAGAAAAAAAAATTAGCCTCTTCTGAGAGCAGTTGATCAGTTTTTGATCACTCTTTGTGCATATTAATTGCATTAACATAACATGATAACAAATGCAGAAAAGTAACTGTTCACCAGGATCACTTAGGGACTAACAACCAGCCTCTAGTTTTGACATTGTTTATCTGTATCAGCAGAATTACATTCTAGCCTTCTTTACAGTTTCCTTTTTGGAGAAAACATTGAGGCATTGAGGTGCTGGCGTGTGTTCAGAGAAGGGCAGTGGAGCCTTGAAGGGTCTACAGAGTAAGTCATGTGAGGAATGGCTGAGGGAGCTGGGGTTGTTCAGCCTGCAGAAAAGGAGGCTCAGGGGAGACATTATCAGTCTACAAGTACATGAAAGTAGGTTGTGGCAAGGTGAAAGTCAGTCTCCCAAATAAATGACAGGATGAGGGAAAATTATCTCAAGTTGTGTGAGGAGGTTTAGATTGGATACTTAGAAAAATTTCTTCACCTCGAGTGTTATCAGGCAGTGGAACAGGCTGCCTAGGGAAGTGGTTGAGTCACCATCCCTGGAGGTATTTAAAAGACATGGCTTAGTGATGGACTTGGAAGTGCTGGGTTAACAGGTGAACCAATGGTCTTAGACATCTTTTCCAACCTAAATAATTCTATGATCTGAACTGAGCTATGGATACATGATGTACCTTGCCTTAAAAGCAGCCTGTTGATTTCAGGCTGTGAGACACATTTCTTTCTCAGTTCCCAGACTGAATGATTTGGGCATATTCTATACAGTCAATGAAAAGAAGTGTGTTTGAAGGCCTCCTGTGGGAGGCCCTGTCAGGTCTAGGTGTCCCAAGGGTGAATGATTTCTTATTTATTAACAATAAAGTTCATCTACTATTGCATTACCCCCTCAGTTAAATCTGGTTAACATTCTCTGAGTTTCTGCTTTGTCTGTTCTGGGCATGGAAAAATGAAAGAACTTGAAGCATATAAAAGGGATGGATATCCTTTAGAAGATAGATATACTTCTGGAAAATATCCTTGAAGAAACAACTGTTTAACTTTTTGCTTAGTCTCATACTACATTATGTGGAAATTTTGGAGATTTGCGTTGTTATGCCTGGAAATATGAATGACAATAGGATGTTCAGAATGTAACTGCATTATGGGCCATGGGGGCATCTCTCTGTTGTCGAGTCTGGATGCTTAAAAATTTGTGTCCCGATTTTATAGCTGAAGCACTATTCCTGTCCTTTTGCTGTTTGTTTTTTTCTGTGTGAGAGGAAACTTGATGTTCAGACAGGAGGGAGCAGGTGCAATCTCAGGCCTTTATCTGGACAAGTAGGAAAATCAAGACTGCAGGCATGTATACGATATATATGCCACAACGCTATTGGCACAGCCAAAAACTGGAGGGATTACTTCTGAAACAAGCTCTTGCAAAGAAAAATAAGTGATTGCCATTTCTCTCAGCTGTATTGTTTCCCGAAGTCTCCCATTATGTGATATTAATGTTTACCTTACAAAGTCGGATGAAATATACTGGATGTCACGGAATGCTGGGGATATGGCCGGTCCCGCGGGAGTTTGGAGAACTGGAAATGCTGTAAGATAATTTGAAGTGCACAGAGCGGGGCCGGGAGGAAGGTCCGGGCGATGCCGGGGTTCCGGCAGGTGGCGGCACGGGCCCCGCCTGGCACCGGAGCCGCCGGCCCGCGCTGCCCGCCCGGCCGGGCTGCCGGCCACGGCCCAAGGCTCGGCCCGGGGTTCCGCTCCTTCCCACCTTCTAACCCAAATAATCGGCAGAAGTACGGCGGGAGGCAGCCCGACTGCCCGCGCGTCTCTCGTGTTCCCCCTCCCAGCACCGTTTCTCAGCGCGATACCAGGTCCCAGATGTGAAACGGCTTCTGGGCAATTCAGGCTACACGTGGAATCCTGCTGAGGGATGGAGCACACTCGTCTTGCTGTCCTGCAAGAGATTTCTACTGTGCCTGAGAGCCTATGTGCTCGGGCCCTTGAGCTAACAGGAGTGTGAGTGAGGAGCAGACAGACAGACACCCCAGGTGCTGATGGCCAGGGTCAGGTGTTTCCGAAAACCAGGTGACTGCTGGCTAAAGTCATGCAGCTGTGGGAAATGTGAGTGCCACGACCCAAGGAGGAAGGGGGACATTGCTGTAGGCTCAGGGGTCAAAGCATACACTTCCCATGGAAATCAAGTGACCATAGAAACCATATCTAATGGAAAACTTGTCTATAGTGTTTTAAGTTGCCACCCCATTAAATTTAAGCAAACTGGTGCAACGCTACAGGTAGCAGTACCTTCAGCAGAGCTCCCATTGCTGCATGGAGGCTGCCAGCCCCTCATGGACCTGCTGAGCCTCTGTGTGCCTTTGCCGAAGTACCAGCCCCACTTCGTGGGGAAGGGACAAGTTCTGATAAATACTGACACATGCTTGTTATTATTATTGCTGTTTCCCAGCAGACAATAAATAAACTACTGCAAAGAGTCAGGGGAAGTCCCGTCACTCTGAAGGCCCAGGAGATTGTCTGTCTCTTGAGTATTTCCTCACTATGCTTTGCTCTCTGACTGCTCTCTGAAAGCTCAAACACATAACAGTCATGTGAATGCAATAAGAAATATTTTTTTCAGTGCTGGATTCACAGTGTTACATTCTGAAGAAGCTAGCAAATGAAGGACCTGATGATCAGCCTCAGCAGTTCCCTTTTCATCAGCCTTGCTCCTGGAGAGGGAGACCTAGAGCTGCCCGGAGTCTGTGTCCCGGGGCAGCACCGCTGCAGCTGCTCAGAGGGTTTCACACAAGGGGAGAGGTGTCACTGGCTGGTGGGGCCGTGGCGCAGCTCAGTGCTGGTCTCAGCAATGCTGAGATGTGGGCTGGGTGAGCAGGGGCTGCTCACAGCCCTGGTGTGCCAGTGGAGAACTACAGAGCTCTTCATTCCCCTCTCTAATTAAGCAAACAGCAGCATCTTGAGACTGCATGGTACTGTGGCAAGTAAGGACCAGCATTTATTCTGTTTGGATATAGTTCTGCCACCACCACTCTGAATATGAATGATTCTACCCACAAATTAAACTGAAAGCTTATCACAGCAAGAAATACCTGACAAAGATGAATGATTCAAACAGCAGAGATTACCGAGGTTGTCCTCTCTCTGGAAAAGCTCTGCTGATAAGCTCTGTGAAGGTACTGTGGTTGAGATTGAAAGTCTCTTCCCTTAAATAGTCACATCATGAGTCCAAAATAATTTGTATTGCAGTCATACTGCACTGAGATGCTGACATTCTTGGGATATTGCTGTTCATATACTCTGTCACTGCTGGAGTAATCAAGAATGTCCTGAGCCTAGAAAAGAAATGGTTTAGAGGCCTCCACTGAAATTAAAGAGACAAAAGATGGTATAGGCCATTCATAAAATGATCAATTGATGCCTTCTTTTGTAAAATAATCTAGTTCCACTAATCAGAAAAGTACCATTAAGTCAGCAATAAAAATGAGCTGCCTGGTAGAAATTACTTCCCATGTTTTCTGAACCAGAAGAAGCATTGGCAGAGGGCAAGAGTCAGCTGATGGCAGGGAATTAGTCACAAAGCCAACAGCCATGCAGCGTGTGCTAGCGCCCAGAGCCCGTGGCCATAGCCCTGCGGTTGTCATGGCAGCCCAGAGCCACTGCCTGGGGATTCACCAGCCACTGTGAGACCCCTCTTCACGCTCTGGAAATGGATGCCACGGGAAGAGTGATGAGTGCAAGATCTCAGCTTGCAAGCCACTGCTGACATAAGACGGGTTTCCTCCTTCAGTCACTTTTTTCTGTCCTGCTTTTACAATAAATACTCTGTCATGGAGTACTCTTCCCAATGATGCTTTATAAAAAAAGGCAGTAGAAATGTCTTTGTATTCAGAAAATGTTCACCTGTGCAGTCAGATGCTGTTAAGATCATACTCACTTTCTGGAAAAATGTATTTGCTATCTGTATCTGATGAGCACAGAGACTGACAGCATTCCTTAAAGACATGAAAACAAATAACTTCCTTTTAAGTGCACATTATATTCCCTGCTTCCACTCTCACAGTCATGCTGGCTCGGCATATCTCTCTGCTCCCTCCTATGCATGCATATACCTTGCTTAAGCCTGTTTTGAACAAAACCTGTGTCAGGTGTCCTGCTGCTTCCTGCTGGATAATGTTCAGGTTGTGTGTTATCACCTGTGCTGTGTGTGCTATGGGTGCTGCCATGTGTATTTTTCCCTCCTGTGCTTACACACCTGTACAAACTCTGCTGTTTCTCACCAACAGCAGGTGACAGCCTTGGCGCAGGGGTTCTGTGTGCAGCCTGCTAGAACCGCCCATCCTGGGACTGTTTGGATAATGAACATGGACCTCTGTCAATCCTTCTCCAGTCTGTCTTTCTCCCCTGGCACTGGTAAACCCCAGGAGGGCAGCATGGCAGCTGCAGAGCCCAGCTCTGCACACCTAATGCCAACGAAGAGCCCCTTTGTGTGGAGGAAGTTTGCCTCCGAGACGTGCCGAAGCACTTCCCTGGTGCCTGAGCTGTGCACAGTGGCCAGGGCAGAATGAAAACCCTGGAGGCTCCAGAGCAGTGTCCTGGTGGATGGATACTGCCTTGGCCATCACAGAGGCCTTCACCTTGCAGGAGTGCAAACACCTGATGGTGTCTCTATGGCCTTGAGAAGAAGAATTCACCCCTACGTTCAGTGCACAGCCTGTGGGAACGAGCGTGTGTGCTGGATCAGGCTGCCAGGAGTGAAGGCTGTCAAGTCAGCTTCCAATTACTTTGTCAGCTGTCAAACAACATTTTTCACCTCTATAGCCCCTGCTTCCCAAATCATGATTTCTGTTTCTACACAATGTCAGTATATTTATAATAACAAAATGTCTATTCATTGTTTCCTTATATATCTCAGAAACTACCTTCTGACTGGATTAAGCACTCTGGTAGCATGAAAAAATACAGCCACTCTTTTGGTAAGAAAACATACAAAACCCTCTAATTTTGTTGTGGTCTAAATGTTCTACTGTCTTAACCCAAGTCTAGGTAGATGATTTGAATTGCAAAGGTTGCTGTAAAGAAGCAGCAGCAGGGGGTCAAAAACAAGCTGAGGATTTCCTTTGATGCAAAATGTGATGTTGAGAGTTTTAGGTGATTTTGGGTTTTCTCCTCATTTTGAAATAAGCCTAATGTTAATAAGTGGATTCTTCATGGTATTCCAGTGGCTGCTCACAGTGACTTAAAAGCTCTCCATGGCTGCCACAGAGCTCTGTGGAGCAGCTTCTGCCAGGGCACAGGAGCAGCACTGACACAAGTCAGAAACACTTCTGCAAGAGGTGAACTGCCTTGTTTATCAGTGATGCTCTTATGGCAGTGGGATAGTTGAAAAGAAAAGCTGCTTTTACTTCTGCTGCCTTGAAATAGAGATCACAGTCAAAATTATAAAATGACAGAGAAAGATTCTCAGTCAGGCACAGCGTAGTGTTGCAATTCCTTAGAAATAAAGCAATGAAGCAAAAAGCTGAAAAGTTGCTGTACTTTCAAGAAGTCAATGTCTAACAACACCTGCAGTATTGTAAATGTTGATACAAACCAAATAGTTCCAATGCAATAGCTCTTGTACACCAATGGAGATTATTAGACAAGTCTTCTGAAGTTAAATAACTTTTACATGGAGCATTTTGAAGCCTTAGGCATATATCTATATGAGAACAAAAATAACACTGAAAAAATTAAATTTTGCATGAGTTTTTTTGGAAAAAAAAATAAATAAAATCTACTTTTGTCCATATTGAAAAGGGATGACTGAACTTGTTCAGCTTGCAGGCAGGCTGTCTTTTATCAGTGGTATACATATTACCACAAAAATAATCCATTGGTTTCAATTTTATTTACCAATTAAATGCACACACTCCAGTCACAAAAATATAGAGCATTGGGAGCAACAAGTTTTACTTGGATACCTAAAACTAGATTAGTACATCAAATGATCTTGTTAGGGCCAATAAGATATTTGTTGCCTTCAATTATTAGTTGTAGAGACTATATTAAAATGCATCCCATAAGACAAAGCCTGTAGCTGTCGGGGTGGTATTCTATTGGAGACTCTGGCTGATTACTCATTTCTAGGTTTGCTCTCTCCCTAGCCCACTACTGTGTGCACTAAAGAGAAAAAATTACGTGCTTGAAAGTTACTTCCTTCAAAACCATAGAACAAAAATGCAGGGAAATAAAAAAATGCATATGTGTGTGTTTTCTCTAACACAAGGCAGTTCTCATCCAGGGTAGATACTGCCTTTTTATATAGCTATGAGAGGGGATATAAAAGTAAAAAATACCCCGTGTAAAGCATGTACATTAATCAAACCCCATGCAACCTGAGCCATGGAAAGAGTTACAGAAGCAGCGTAAAATGCATTGTATTTCATACTGGTCAAAATAAATTGTTCCATGTCTGTTCAGCCAAACCGTATGTGCCAGTTTCTGAGGGAAAAATGAAGTAATGATACTGTAATGAACATATTTAATTCATTTTTCATTTTTCTTATAATCTCCAATCTTTGAAACGGTTTGTTAAATCCCCCAAAGCCACATACATAATGAACTTTTGATAGTTGAAGTTACGGACTCATTCATGCGATGCAGCCAGGGTTCCAGAATGTCTCTATTAATTTTCACAGGAGCAGCACTCTGCAGTCTTTCCTGCTCTGCTGAACACTCCTAATTTTGATTAATTCCATTGGCATTTTAACCTGAAGGTGTTGCATATAGGTAAAACCTTACAAAGGGAAGGGCTTGTAAAATCATGGCTCAGGCCGGCGACTTTGGCTAAGCAGAAAAGGACTACGGGAAAGAGACTCAGCTGAATTAGGGGAAGAAAAACTAGTTATATAACAATTATGTGTTCATATCGTGGGGTATGGTAGTTGGTTGAATTATGTTTCTTATGATTTAAAGCTATGTAGCTGATAATGGGCTAACTGCTTAAAAAGGCCTGGTTTTTGCAATAAAGCAGCTCTCCTTTGCACCTGCCTGGGGACTCTGCATCGCTACAGACCCTCACCCCACATGAAGGCATTAAAAAAAAGGGAGGATGTTGTGAAGCCTTCAATAGTTTGTTGGCAATATGCCATCCTGGCCAAAACTTTAGGAGTGACTTTGTTCGTATTTCCCCACTATTCCATCCCTTGGTTTATGACTACAATAAAGAGAATAACAAAGCCCTAATCTTCAACAGCTTATTTGACAACCTAAGAGGCACTGCATACAGGCTAATGACCATGGTATTTCACAAAATTTACTCGCATGCACTTCGCAGGCTTTAATGGATGTGTCAGTGATGCTGACTGTGGTTCTGGAGCAGATTACTGGTTAGCACTGCTCCCTCAGCTACCGAAAAAATTCTTGTCCAGAAAGCCTCTGTGTTTCCAAGGGCTGAAGGACAGGAGTGTGCAAAAAGAACAGGCAAAATCAAGACTCTGTCTTCAGCAGGCCTCAAATGAGATTAAGAAAGTATCAGACTGAGTTACACCTATTTTTCTCATCCTTGTAAACAAGGAAATGCTTCTGCCAGAAGCTGGTCCCCCCCAAGACCTTCTCCACTCAATATCAGTAGCCAGTTGGGAAGGAAAGGGCAGATAAATAAAACTAGCTCCACAGGTTGTGGTAACATTACCAGTGACAGACCCTGTGGCTCCCATTGTGTGACACCTTTGTGGTGCCACAAAGCCCAGAAGGCATCAAAGAACAACCTTGAGTAATTTCCACAGGGCAGGAGCTCCTCCACCCACCCCACTCCTCCAAAAACATGATATTGTGTTGCCCATTTCCCTGGTCAGACACGATTCTTCTTCACTAAACCATTTTAGAAATGTGTTCTGGAAAACCCAAAGCATTTCTTCCACACTACCTCAGCTTTCCAAGGAATGAAGAACAGATTCTTTTTCCTAGCTCACTCAGTTGCATCCGGATGCTTCCTAGAAAGTGTAAAAAGAAGCGTCTGTGTCCCCAGCCAACCTCTGAGGACACCTGGTCAGTGCAACTGTTGGGGCTTTAGGGTTTCTATTTTGCACGCCTCTGGCCAAATGTTCAAGAGAACATCCTGGTGATGGCACGCTCATGGCTCTTTGCCAGGCTCTAAGATATCTAGAGGTATAAAGCATGAGCAACTGCGACCAGCTGCACTCCCATCCTACCCCATGGACACCAAAAAATGCAGAACCTGAAACCTAGCAAATGGATGTATTCTTGGGATTTGTATGAAGAAATGGAATCCTTCTTCACTCCATGAGATTCTTGCAAAAAGTAATATTGTAGGAAGGTTTTGCAGCATAGATTAATAAAATGAATTTTGATGAAAGTAAGGGCTAGACTCTGAATAATTTTTTAGATCTGTAACAGTTTGCTAATTAATTATACAACTTTTTATAATAATTGGCTAATTCTGTTTTTAACTCTGATGACAGCACACAAGCAAATTTTATGTCTAGTGGTCACTTGAACAATTCAAATTTAACCTCATTTCACTCATTTTATTACCCTTTGCTTCCTTTCTCTTGCAAGTTTTGATTAATGACAGAATAGCTCCTGCAACCCTGTGGTTTACAAGTTTCTTTTACTGCCTGTTGTGTGGAGGTTAAACCAGTAAATTATTTGCCTCCTTTTCTTTCTCCCTTTATTAATTTGCTACCAAAGAAAAAAAAAGAATACAAAATTAGTCAGAATTTCTGTTCATGAAAACTGCTCTTAAATTGTAAGCCCCTTAGTATTTTGTCATTCCCAATGAGTTTGTTGATTACTATTCTGGTTGGTACTTGGTTGGTATTTCTTTGGAATTCTTCTAGCATGAGCTCAGTGTTAGCAGTATTTCTGTTCTTCAGGATAATGGAAAAATAAAATATCTATAACTTAACTGGTACTCCTAGGGCTAGAGTTAGAGTCATGGTTAGGGTTTCATCTCAGTGTGGCATAATAAATGTGAGACAAACACTTGTAGGTATTTATTAGCAAGTCAGCTGTTCCACTCTTCATGGCTTCTGGAGGAGAGCCATCCAGTCCAGATGGTCGCTGCAAATGTCTGTCATCCCAGGTCCTGCTGGCTCTTGCTCTTCTTGTAGTTGTGAGAGGGCCATCGTAGTTGTGTTCTACTTCTGTCATCTGTGAAGAGGGATGTTATGGCCAGGTTCCATAAACACTGAAATATTGCCAGCAATCCACAGTCATCCACAGCAGCCAGAGCTAGTACCCCATGCTCTCTTCAAGTGTAATGGAAGGAAACAGAGGAATTGTCCCTTGTATTTGCCTAACTTCTCACATGCATTCACCTTAGAATGACACATATCAGCTTTGATGGTACATTTCCCTGTTCATTGCTTATGGGAGGAATACATAATGTAATCTAAGGCTAAATACTTCACCTTCAAACACCTACATTAAAGCAAATGGGCTCTACCCTTACCTTTCAGACTTCATAGAGAACGCATGTCAAGAGGAGTTGGATATCTTCACACGCAGACTCTAGCCTTGTCACAACCACTGCCATAAGCTCAAATCTGATTCTGTCTATAATAAGAAATGGAAATTGGTGTGCCCATATTTCCTCACATTTGTATAGCAGGGACCTGACAAAGTCACTACAGGCACAAAAAAAAAAATTCAAATCCATCCACACACACCCAGAAGAGTACCAGCGTAATCAAGCACATACTTCAGGTATTCCAGTTCAGAGTTTACTGTAGATAAAAAGTAGATGAAGTGGGTTTGCTATCCTGACCTACGGACTGCAGTAGACCAGCTAAAGGAAGAAATTTTGTTTGCCCTGTCAAAGGGAAGGAGCAGGTACCTGTTGAAATGCTTATTGCCTAAATCCTCTCACATCTTGACAAAGTAGGCAAAAAGGATTATTTCTGTAGCAATGATACCTACAGGTTCTGGGCAAAATCCAAAGTCCTGGCTGTGCTGGACACTGGAAAGCACCTAGTACCATCCCACTAAGTTCCCCTCACCCTCACTCAAGTGAGATAACTTCAACCCAGAACATGTGTGGGGACATTCATGAAGCACCATCTGCAGTCAGTAACAATGACCAATATACTCAAATGATGCGGCAGCAAACACAGTTACAGGAATTTTGGATTCATGCTGTTGTCATGCTGTTGATGATGTATACAGCCAGCTGCTTGGGAATGCATGTCCCAGGAGAACTTACCTTGCCAGCTTTGGGTCTGCAAGCCCTGTGCTTAACACTGAGTATATCAACAACCCCCAGTCCACTCTGAAAATCAGTTTGCACTTGAGATTTCACAGGTGTGTATGGAAATTATACAGGTGTGTATGTCTGTGCAGGTCCTGCCCTGAGAAAGTGCCTTAGGTAAAGGGGAAAGAAGCAATGAAATGCATCCCCTCTTACTTTTGTGTTGATGGTAAATAAAGTTTCCATCTCTCCATTTGTTCCTTAGCAAATTGTATGGACACATTCTCAGTGGCATGGAATGACATGCACGTGTTGTGTGTTGGAAAGAAAGCATTTTCAGAGTTAGAAAGCCATCATCTGCATATGTGCATATTCAGTACTTGCAGCACACCTTGTGATACTCTGCTGGATGCTGCCAGCAGCATGGGAAGCATTCTGAGTGCAGGTTACAGCCCCAGAAAGATTTCTCCTTGCTGAAGGATTATCTAGCTACATTCAGGGACCCAGAAGCTCTTTAAATTTCTTTATTGCAGTGGATTCCAACACTGCTGATTTAATTAATCTCTCAGTCACTGTTCCTAGTCACAGGCTTTATCTGTTTCTTCATCAAATAAATGAGACCACACAGCTCAGGTGCTGCAGAACCAGAGACTCTTCATCCCTACATGGATTCTTTAGCATCCCCCTGTTCATAGCTCTAAGCTTGTGAGCATTTGGGTGTTTCATTTTCTTACTTCTGCCATCTGTGGCAAGGGAGACAAAGAGTCACACAGACTAGCAGGCACTCCAAAACTCATTTAGTTTTGTTTTAAAGAAATAAAATATTGGAAGAACTGTGCAAAAGCTAAAAAAACAAGTGTCATCCTTCCAATTCAATCTTTTATTTTCAGATGGTGTGGCACACATTCAAGGATGGATAAAGAAGGGATGAGGAGATGCTCTGTGATGAATAAAGGCAGCAAATCAGTTCACAAACACAAAAACTGGATGATTTTCAAAAAAAGTCAGGTGCACAGTGAGTGGAAGCTGTTCCAAGTCTCATGCTCACACAGCAGCCAACAGATGTTGTACATCCATGTCTGAGCAGCCAGCTGTCTTCTCATCAGTATTAAGTGTTCAGTTGACATTAAAGGGACAGACAGAATTAAATCTGAGAGCTCAGAAACACAAACAGCTTTTCTGAAGCTTGCTATGTCTACAAATTAGTGTGCATGGTTCTTTTTTTTTTCAAATGAAAGTATTAATGAACACTTTAAAAATGAGAAGAAGCATGAGAAGAGCAGCCTTGGACACCTAAACGGTTCAATAATAATAATAATATATTAATATTCTCCAGCAATAAACGCAGGAAATATACAAAACCAACATCATAACATTTCAAAATATTAGTATAAAAATACAGGAAAGAGACAGAAATGGCTGCTAAAGGTCTTTGAATACAGTCCTATTAATGTCTTCCCTATCCTGGGTTTTGTGACCTGTTTTGTAAAGAAGTTTCAGATTTACAGACTGTGTCTGACAGCTCAAAAAATGACACTACTTTTACATAACAAGGAGAGAGAGAGATTATTTGGTATAATACATGTCATAGATCAAACAACATCTACTATGTCAGTAGATATCCACTCTGACTCCACCCTGACTTGGGTGGGAAAGCCAGATGATACCTGAGAAAGGAGTGGGCAGCGATGTCCTCTGCCAGGTCCCCTGATGTGGGAAATCAATGACTATTAATACAGGTTTTTCCTTCTAGTGACCTGAACCATGGTTTTGATATCAAGGTCAAGAAAAACAGTTGAAGCTGTACACTAAAGAGCTTACAATATCTCTGCAAATGTAAGAACATACTTACTTGTAAGAAATTAAATGAACTACTCTCAGTTTACTCACCCTGAACTGAATCAGTAGATTGACTTTTAGATTATTAGGCTAAATTTTAAATGACAAAAGTTAAGTGAAGAGAATTTCAGCATTTAAATTTTTGGTTCAAAACATATTTCATTTTCTATTAAGGGAGAAAAAAAAGGCTAAGAGATGGTGAGTGGCTCTGATGGCAGAGAAGCTCTGGGGGTAACATTGTAGCACAAAAGGTGCTGAGGGGTTGGAGGGAAAATTCAGCAAATTTAAGAGATTTCTGTATCATAGAAATAATCTGATGTGTATTGTGCATGAATTGGGTTTATTTGGATACCAGAGTCTTAGTCAGATGTCACAGTTTTTCTCTAGTATTATTTTTCTCTTTTATTTTAGCAAGCTAAATAAACCAAAGACATTTGTGACTATACAGATATGTTTCTGGTGCTGAGTTCCACATCCTATATACATTCTTTATTCTCCTATTTGTCCTGGTAACAGAAACATGGTGTCTGAACACTTAGTGTACTGCTGGTCATTAGGTGATAAAATGTAGAGAAATTTAGAGAAGTATATTTAGAGAAAATAATGTGGAGGCCATTACTTTTCAGTGCAAAGTTTCCAAAATATTTGACAGTGAAAATAAGCCTTCCTAACTCGCAAGACTTCTCCTTTGTATTTACCTTACCTTGCACTCCTTGAAATCACCTGTGGAGAGCCAGAGATGAGCAAGAACCCAGAAATAGAGAGGGCTCCTTTCTTTCTTCTATAGCCAGCAGCTTAGGGACTTGCTGAGTTAAACCTCACCCTACTATGTAAGAGCTCCTGCCTTCTATTTGCTTCTTTCAGGTCTGTTCCATCAGTTTGTCTTTGAACTCCACACATTTATTCTCTGCTCTTTTTTCTTGCTCATCAAATCCATCCTTGTCTTCATTTTCAAGAACTTCTTTAGCATGTTTGCACTGTGTTGTTATCCCTCACTCTCCATAAAGATGCTGATTCCATGACCAATAACTGGTCATGTTAATGCATCCCTTTGGCACTTCCCCCTTCAGCCATCACATTATGAGTGAAGGATGCCACAAGCACTTATGGAGTGAATCTGTTGTGCTTTTCAAAGCTTTCCAGCAAAAGTTTTGAAACTCTTATGCTGCAGGTGTGCTGCAAGTACTGTCCTCCCCATGCTGACCATTAATGACTTCTCGATTCTCTCCGTTTTCCTCTCTGCTTGTTTGTACCCACTCAAGTGTTGTTTCAGGTTATAAATCTGATGAAAAATCAGAAGAATTGTGCTGTCAATAATGATTACAAAGGGTATTGGAGAGAAGAAATATTTTTGTTGAGTAGTACAGTGATACATATGGGTTACAAAAGATGAAACACTTCTCTTTCAAGATCTCTTACTTTTAAAAGTAAGAAAAGGAAGCAGATTCATAGCACTGCAGCTTGTCAGGCTGCTCTGTGTTTGCATGAACAGTGAGCTGTACATCAGTCACTTTGCTCACCTTGAAAATATAAGGGGCTCAGAAGTTCAGGCCCAGAAAATTCTGCAGGAACCTAATAAAAATTTATATAAAGGTACGCTGTAAAGTATTCAAGATGATCCCTCAGTCCTTAAAATCCAGCACTGACAGCCACTGTTTTTGTGGAGAAACATTTCTGTGGCACACTGCCAAGGGACAGTGAGAGTCTTTCAGAAGCACATTTTTGCCCACAGCAGATGGAAGTAGCAGCCTTTAGTTGCAAACAGAAGCCTAACAACAGCAAGAAAGGGCAGGACCGTGTAAAAACAGTGGCACAGACACAGCTGATGATGTTTTTGAGGCAGAGGTGTACCACAAATGCCTTGTGAAGGGAATGTGCAATGAGCAGTGAGGGACCAAGAATCTTCTCATGAAGTACAAGTCAATTACCTATATATCCTCCTATATTAATTGATGGCATCTATTAATATACTCTGTTAAGTATTTGTGTTTTCACACATCTTATGTTGAACAGTATGAACATACTGTATTCCCAGAAATGTTCTGTACTCATGTTCTACGGGGAAAACCCATTTGCAGTTGAATTCTTGTAATTCTTGTGCAATACACCAAAAATATTTGTAACCTTGTAAGTGAACTCTACAAACAAAGAGATAAAAATAAGCTCTGATGATGTCATTATGGGTGTGGTTTGGGTTTTTTTTAACCTTTTGAGTAGAGGGTAAGTAAGCTAGAAGAGAAATACATGATGAACATGCCCTTTCTCTTGCAAACAAGCGATCTGTAGATGTTAGTGCTGGAGCTCATCCTTCTTGTTCCTATCATGTATAATGAGCAAGCCTACCAGCAGGTTTTGGGAAATTCAAGGGGGTTTGCCCCAAAGGATGCATTAGACTCAGTTGTTCCAACCATCTGGTGTGTTTCTGGCTGGGCAAACACAATCATAGTGTCCCCCTGCCAACACAGTTACCAGAGAGATGTGTGTGATTATTCTGTCTTTGGAGAACCCTAGGCATCTTGGGATGTATGAAATAGACTTGTCAAAGTTTAAGAAGTATCTTAGCAGCAGCACGACTGGGTCTTTGACAGACTGGCCTGGTAGGTGTCTAATTTAGGATGAGCTCAGTAGCTCTCCAGGCCCCAATAACTCTAAGGACATGATCTCAATTGCTTGAAATGGAACTTGAGATATGTGGCTCACAGGCAGTCACCTACATTTAATATTTAAATTTAGATATCTACAATCTGGAGCTGAATTATACTCCATATTTCCCATTACAGCTCAGGACCTGGAAAAAATACTCAGTCAGAAGCATCTTCTGAAACTCTTTGACCTCTTTTATTCCCTTTTTTCCCACTGCTCTGAAACAGTCCTCACACACCTCCACAATTAGGTCAACTTTGTTACCTGTCACTCTGACCTCCAATTCTGAGCCTTTTTACTCACACTGAATGGTCTAAGTGTCTGTTTTAGAAAAAGACGTGAGACTTTGAAAGCCCAGAAAAAGCAAAAAATTTATCTCCAGGCCCCCCACAAATTAAATGTTCATAGGTTAATGGATCAATAGATGTCCTTTGCATCTTTGAGATCCTAAAAGAGTAGTTAAGAATAATCTTACAACTGAACCCGACTGGGAAGCTTAATGCCTTCAACCAACATGCTAATGGATTTTGGCTCTACAGGACAAAAAGCAGGGGAGGAGAAGAGCACACTGACAGGGCATGTCTGAGCAGGAAAAATTCAGACACACACAACATAAAAACTAATAACCCCAAGTATCAGTTAAACCTGACAAACAGGTCTTCATACTACTCAGTAATATTTTTGTCTTGAAATAATGTGATGCTTTTGAAAAGCAACTGAATCGCTTTTGTAATTACAATGAACTGCAACAGGCCAGAAGCTTCAATAAACTTAGACCAAGAGGGAGAGAAGTCAGTCCCCCTCTGTGAAAGGAAAGACCTGAGGCCTCAGCCTTGACCTACAGGTATCAGTAGGATAGTCAGGCTCAAATCTGCAGCACTTCTTTTTCTCTGGTGAATTTGATAAAAGTGCTTTTGAACCTGATAAACATGGTGTGGATTAAGACTGTCTGCACAGCTGCAAATGAATCACATTTTATCTCAAAAAAAGACATTCAGTTTGCTGATTTTCCTAACCAGCTAACTCCTGCCTGCTCTAAAGCATTACAAAGGAGCTCTTACAGAAAAAAAACCCAAGAGTGATTAATTTTCAATTCCCAATGCTTTTCCTCCCCATTACAGTTTCCTTGTACAGAGACAGTTCTGAATGCCTGAGCAGAAGGAGCAGTCTGACAAATCCTTTTTAGACTGTTACACATTTTACAGCCTTAAAATGTGCCACTTCAGTTGCCAGAATAGAGGTAGGATCACTTACTAGATGCCTCAGGGAGGTGACTTTTTGCCTATGCAAGGGGAATCTTTCTGCTTCTTGTGACAGATGAACTGATAAGTGGCTGGATGGGGACTGCAAGTGACAGCGAAGGAAAGTGGATGCTTGCCATGCCAATATATCTCAGAGACCAGATGGAGTTTTTACTGGGCAAAGTGTATATTTTATTACTCCCTATGAATGGATCAAATAAGTTCAGCAATAATCTGGTTTCCATATAATGGGAGAAAGCCTTTGTAGCCACTCAGAAGGCAGTGTCTTAAAAAACATTTTACAGCACGTAACTCACCAGCTGACAACTGGACTGAAGGCATCTTACAGATTTGGTCCTCTCGTTACCAGTTGCAGAAACTGCTCACCTGTGACACGTGCAGTATTGTTTGGGAATGCTCAGCAATCTGGTCAATGTGTGGAAAGGCAAAGTGTGCCTTTCCTTCACATTCAGCATAGTGCTGGGATCCACTTTACAAAAGAAAACACAGAGCAGGGGTCAAAGTGGGCTCTACAGTGGGACAAGGAGGTATTCAAGAGAAAACAATGGGGAGAGTAGGGATGCAATGTTAGGGGTGCTAGCCTGAGGGAGTGGGGTGTATCACTAAAGAATGGGCAAGGTAAGAGCAATGTCCTGGAATTCTTATTTGCAGAGTGGAGGTAGCTGAAGAGGGGGTGCCCCTCTCTCTGCATGGTGTTGAAGGAGTGGGTTAGTGTGATAGGAGATCAGCCAACACTGCAGGCTGAAGATGATGCACAATCATACTGCACCCTCTCTGGAGCTCTGCATCCCCCGCTCAGGTTTGGCCACCAAAGACACTCCAGTTATCATTCTGTCACAGTTTCCTCCACCACAGTACCAGGGCTTGGCATGGTTTTCCCTCGTTAAGATGTCCAAGTTTCGCCACACGCACCTCCCTCCATCCATCAGGATCCTGCCTGGGTGGATTTTGAGGAAGTGCAGGCTGTGTCTGCCTGACTGCCAGCAGCAGGAGCTGCTTCTTCTTGCACAGGGAGAATGGGAGCAGAAGGTCACTGTGGATAGCCTCAATGCATGGCATGGGAAGGCTGGGGCCAGCTGACTCTGAGTGCTGAGCCACACACAGTACAGCTGGGAAGGGAAGGGGCTGAGAGCAGACAGGCATGGAGGCATGGAGTGAACTCATCACTCTCTACAACTTCCTGAAAGGTGATTGTAGCCAGGTGAGGGTTGGTCTCTTTCTCCAGGCAGCAGCTGACAGAACCAGAGGACCCAGTCTCAAGCTGCATCAAGGGAGACACAGGTTGGATATATGAAAAGAGTGATACGGATATATATGAAAAGAGTGAAAAAGTTTTGGAATGGTCTGCCCAGGGAGGTGGTGGAATCACCATCCCTGGATGTGTTTAAAAAAAGATTGGCTGTATCATGGTTTAGTTGAGGCATTAGGGTATGGGTTGGACTCGATGATCTTGAAGGTCTCTTCCAACCTAGTGATTCTGTAATTCTGTGAATTCTGTGAAAGGCCTGGAGCTAGGGAGCACCAGCAGGATGTCTTCAGGGCAGTGAGACTTTCCCCTAACTGAATACTCACTGAGAGTTTAGTCTTAATTTAATCTGTCAGTGAGACTTGGGTTTGATGGAAGACACTGGAAGATGGTGGAACAGAGCAGGAGGGGTGGGCTGGTACAGAATGGTGACCCTGGCATGGGCTCTGAACTCTTAATGTGAACCTAGAGGTGACAGCAGGAGCTCAGGACAGAAGGGCTACCTGCCTCCCTTCCTCCCTGGCCATGCATCCTCTTTCCTGACACATGACATTTGGCAGACCTAGTCCTGGAGAGGCACCCATCAAGGCTCTCCTTTCCACACCCTCACACAAAATCCTCCCCCCTTCTGATCTTCACTGCTCCTTCATTAACTACTCTTCATGAAAATGTGCTAGTAGGAGAACTGGATTCACTGACGTGGTGTGCCCTTCTGGAAGGATGTTAAGAGCAATAAAGGAAAGAAAATGGAAGTTGGGGGGATTGAAAAGTTTACTCCACAGGAAAAGATAAGCTTTTTTGTGGAAAACAGTTTGCCAAGTGAAGCAATTTTTTATTGCCATATGTTATTTGGGGCTTGTCCCAAATAAAATAGGTCCTATTTTAATTATTGTGATAGAATTAAAGCAATGCAATTTCCTTGCTGTCTCAACTTCTGACATGCCAAGTCTATAGCTAGCTGTATTTGTATAAAGGTGCTTTATACTGGGAGAGCTATTCCCATACAGCAAGGAAAATCATCATTTGGATGTGTCATCTTTATATCGACATAGTTATATCCACCCTCTTACCCTATTTTAGCTTTTATTTTTACATGACCTTCTCCTCCCACAATGGGATTTATTATCCCAATAGAACCTGCAGAGCTGGCCTTGGCATGGAGAAAATGAATTGTTGCTGCCCATACACTTACACAGCTGTGGCAATCACGGGAAGTAATAAAGTACATGCATATATGCTGACTTTCAAGTAGAAGATGCTGTAACCAAAACCAGGGTACGTGTGTTTAATTCTAACACCTGTGAATTGATGTGCAGGCATATTAAGGACTAGAATATATTTTCTATATATGAGAGCTTAGGAATACGTAATAGGAACAGCTCTCACAGGGAGGAAAGAGAACTACAGCTTTTTCCTGTGGGCAACAAGATTATGCACAACTCCAGAAGCAACTGGAGGCAGACATCACCCGTGGCACTACAGCAGTCTGAGCCTGACTACAAATGCAAGGCTTAGGGGCTGCAGGGGAAGCAACTACAGAGTCTTCAGGGAAACCTGGGGACACAACTGCTAAAGTTCATACGCTGGATGTATGAGATAACTAGCAACACATTACAGGAAAAAAAAAAAAAAAAAAGGAAGCGAGGTACCTGAAAGAGGAACCTTTCAGTGTTCAAATCCCTTTGTGAATACAACATGCAGCCTTCCTCCAGCCTATGCACTATGATTTTCCAAGCCTGAACTGAGCTGTATCACTTAAGGTAAAACCAATTTATTTTTTACCATCTGTCCATCATTCTGAGTATTCATGTCTCTCTTAAATGCACATAAAACTGTTTTGAGTAAGGGGCTGACATTTGCATGTGTACAATGGGTAAGATGATACTCAGGCAAAGTCTTCAGGCTCAGCTACAACACAACTAAAATAATGTCTAAATGACATTACTGAACAGTAAAAAAGTTATATAAATTGTGTATTTCATAATAATAACAGTCTTCTAAATTGTGTAAGTTAATGGATTTGGCAAAAGTTACCTTCTGCCACCAAAGAACAGGATAAAGCAGTTTTTTTAAAAAACTGTATAACTCCCTAGTATCAACTTTCTGAGAGTCTCATTATTCCCTATTGGAAAAGAGGCCATTTGTTTTAACGTTTTGGTTGTTGCTTAAGAGATCTTACATAATTGTTTGCACTAGATATCAGGAACTTTTTTGAAAGATTTGGGTGAGCCCAAAAATCCTCTTCACTTCTATTGCACTACATAGATCATTCTTATTGCCTGCTTTAAGGAGAAACAGGCACTTTACTGTTTCCTTCATGTTTATTTTTTTTACCATTAACACTCAGCAGAAAGAGTGTTCACGTTGGGTAAAACAAAAATTACCTAGTGAAGCATAGGGCTTCACAAATATTATTAGACTATGTCTAGAAGTGATAATATCTGTAGTGCCCTGGTAAGAATATGAAGAATCACAGAAGCTGTAGGGACAAACTTTTAACAGAGTATTTAATCAGGTGTGGGTATGTTTCTTTCCATATACAGTTTTCTTTTCCTTCTTCAGCCCACACAACATTTCTGTTTAGTAAACTTTATAGGGAAACCAAAGCCATGCTGATGTGTTCTTGTAACAGCTTGTTGTCAATTGCTTGCTGCTATCCTTTCTCTTGAATATAAAAATACACAAAGTGAAGTGACAGGAACAATTACTACAGCTTCAGGTGTTCCTAGTTTCTTTGTGGCCTAGAGAGACATCAAACTAATAAACTAAAATTTACACCATATAGCCACATTTTGTCCTGTACTATAATAAACATATAACTGGTGTAAAACATGCTCATTCCACCCAATTTAATGATAGTAAATAGCACTACTAATAACATCTGCAGGATTTGCCCTCTTTTTATTAGAACACCTATGCCATTTTTGCCTTCTCTATTACCACTATCAATTCTAACAGCTGCAGTCTAGCTAGATAATCATTCAAATGGAGTTCTGTTAAAGGCCCTTTTTCCCTGCCTCATCTGCTGGCTAAGTAGTATTGCTGTTGCTGCACTCAGAGGTGGCACCAGAAGTTATGGATTTATACTATACAAGGTATGGAGATGGCAGCCAGTACTACACCAGAAGAAGGTACCTTGAGTTAGATACAGGGCAGGAGAATGCTGGAGGAGTGGCAGCGTGTTTTGCTCAAAGGTTTTACATCCCTGTTGTTACACAAAGTTGCTGTGCACAACAAAGTTGTGCATAACAAGCTGAAGAACCGTGCATTGGGGAAGCCCACAGATACCCTTGGGTTTTCTTCTACACACAAATCAAGAACTGGGTCCTCCACAAACAACTTCTGAGGGGCCTGCAGCATCAGAAGAATTCCCTTCCACTTCTGCTACAAAGGAAACCAGAGAACTCAGCAAAATATTACAATTATATCTTTCTTCCTCTCCTTTGTTGGGCACAAGACATGCTTTTGGTAGGGACACCTGATAGGATGAAAAAACATCTGCATTATTCTTCCCCCCTCTTCCAGACATTAAATCAGTGCTGGAGTTATGGGAATCTCCACATTCATTATCCTTCCAGTTGGAATCAAGACATAAGTGTATGAAACGTGGTGTTCAATATTTTTTTTTCTGGGTTAAAATTCATGTGCAAACTAAATGTGATTTTCTGCTTCATCTATCTTTTGGACTGCCACTCAGATCATCAGAGGGTAAAAAGCATTACTTGTGCTGACTGAATGAAAAGAAAATTTCACTGACTTGGTATTAGCTTCAAAATCATACCAGATACCAGAACCTATGGAAAAGCAACTTTCCAATAAACAAGTTAATAGTTGACAGTGAAGTCATCAGGTATCCAAGGTCCTGCTCTGGAACATGGGTTACTGATCAACCTGGGTCACTAAAAGTTCAGGTTGTCTGTCTTGTACTTTGCAGACAGCATGGCTGTTTTAAGCAATGCTTCTGAAGCTGAAAGACATAAATATCTCGTGCTTGGGTTTGGTCCAGGTAACACCAGCAGGTCTGTTTGAACCACAGCTTATATACAACACAGGGCAGTAAAGGAAAATGTTGCCTGTCTTCACCCCTTCAAAATATTAATTGAAACACTGACATTTTACTGCCAGTTAGGCTACAAGCCTTTATGAGTTAATAACAACACTCTTTCTTGAAATACCCAGGAGTCTAGAGCAGAAATTACAGCTGTTTAGAGCTCTAAAAAAAAGTTTCAGATTTCTCATGCATATAATCTTAAGTTTCTCCTGGGTGGTGCTGCATTTTGATTTATTGTGTAGATTAAGCAGGTGCAGTAGGACCTGAGGTGAACATCAGATGGTAGTTTCACCATCTCTGTTTTAAAGAAAATAATAATGGAATGCTGCTATAAAATCACAGGATCACACACGTCAACTAGACTACAGCACTAAGTGCCATATCCAGTTTTTCCTTAACCACCTCCAGGGACGCTGATTCCACCACCTCCCTGGGCAGCCCATTCCAAGGTCTAACCACCCTTTCTGTGACGGAATTCCTCCTGATGTACAACCTACACCTCCCTTGGCCCAATGTAAGACTGTCCTCTTGTCCTGTCGCTGGTTACNCGGAGCGGTGCCGAGAGGGCGCGCCCGCCCGCGGAGCCCTGCCCGGCCCCGCCGGCGCGGAGCGGAGGCGGAAGCCGCGCCGATGAGTTGTGCGCGCTGGGCAGCGGGTGTGCGGAGCCCCGCGCTGTGCCGAGGTAAGAGCGGAGCGGCCCTGCCTTGTCCNCTCTTGTCCTGTCGCTGGTTACCTGGGAGAAGAGGCTGACCCCCATGTGACTACAGCCTCCTTTCAGACAGTTGTAAAGTGATGAAGTCTCTTCCCAGCCTCCTTTTCTCCAGGTTAAACAATGCCAGCTTCCTCACCTGCTCCTCACAGGACTAGTGTTCCAGACCAGCTTTGTTTCCTTTCTCTGGACTTGCTCCAGCACCTCAAGTGTCCTTTATGGACTGAGACTGGACACAGCACTTGAGGTGTGGCCTCACCAGTGGAGTACAGGGCAAGCGCTGTGTATAGGGGTAAATTATGTCTCTGAGGAAGAAATAGCACCTTAGAAGCAAATCAACTTGCAAATTAGGAGTTTTCTCAGAAACACCTGGCGAGGTGAGGGACGGGAAGAGCGTGAAACAATAAATGGTAAATTCCTGGGAGTTTATAAGAGCTGCTAATTAAAGAGCCGGGAAGACAGCCCCAAAGCGTCGTGACGGCCNACGAAGGTACAAACCTCCGAGCGCCGGCCCGGGCGGGAGGCGGGGCCGGGTCGGCGCCGGGTGTTGCCGGAGCCCGCGGGCGGCCGGGCCGGTGCGTGCTCCCCGCGGAAGGAAAGGGTGCCGGGCCGGGCAGCCCCGCCGGGGGCTGAGATGAGGCGGTGGCGGCCTCGTGACGCTCCTGCCGGAGAGCGAAACCAAAGCGAAGGGGCGGCAGCGGGGCCCATTACGATGCAGCCCACCCCCGCCAGCCGCGGGGACCGGCCGGGCCGCTCACCTGCCCCGCGGAGGGACGGCCGGGGGCGGGGGAAGCGCTCACAGACCCGACCCCCAGCACCGCCGCAGGCTTTGCCAAGG
>VWZV01010479.1:794690-815632 GCA_013397155.1 Irena cyanogastra
GGCCCGACGGCGCCCCCGAGCCGCTGGCCCCGCCGCCCGACGGCGCCCAGCCGCCCGCGGGGCCGCTCGCCGCGCCGCCCACGCCGCTCAACAGCCGCGAACTGGACGCCGAACTGGACGAAGACGCCGGGCCGGAGTCCCCCCGCGACAACTTCACCGAGGATTCCGGCGAGTGCTCTTCCTACGCCGACCACCCCATCAAGGTGGAGTGCCCGTCCTTCGCCATCCCCGTGCCGCCGGGTGACGGTGAGTAGCCGGCGGGATCCCGGCGCCGGGTGTCCTCCCCCCACCCCGCGGGCTCTCTCAACCCGACTGCTGGCGCTTCTCCGCAGCTAGCGCGCTCCTAAGTGGTTTTTGCCTTGTCCTGCTGCCTCCTGCCCCGTCCTTCGCGCTCCGAAACCCGCCCGTGCTTCCCCCCACTCTTGCACCTTGCGCGTCCCCGTGAACTGGGGAGCGGGCTGCTGCGGGTGCTGGAAATGCTGCATACCGGGGAGGGCAGATGCTGAGGACAGGAACCCTAGTGAGTTTTCACCGGTATTTATCAATGAGAAACCTCTGGAAAACTAGCGCAGAGATTATCGAGACAAAGTGTCAGGTAGCATTGTACAAGAAAATAAGCATCCTTCTCGCTGGAGGGTTTTGCCGTTCCCTGCAGACTGAGTGCAGTTTTGCTAATCGGTATTAAAACGATGATGACGATAATACCTGAAAAATCTGCTTATTGTTGTAGCTGGGCCAGAAAGCTAGGGGAGAGCTTTTACATAATAAATTGCACGGGTTGTTTGAGAAACACTGTTTGTAACTTTATCGGGCTTGCGGACAGAAACAGCGCTTAGAAGAAGCCTGTCCTTTCCCTGCACATTCTTTACCCTCCACATTGGTATTGTGGAGGTGCGGGTAAAATGTTGCTTGTTTGTTTTCGATCTAGATTAATGCAGGGTTTTTAATACAAACATGAACCTGTGTTCAGAACTTGACATCGCTTAGGAATCAGCCAATTGGTTGACGTTTAAGCAACCTTCTTTTTACGCTCAAACCCCATCAAAGAGTTGTTTACACTAATGTTCTTTTGAAATGCAAATCTAGAATGCCAACAGACTGAAACTCAATTTAGATTAATGTAATTACCTGCAATGCACAAATGAGGCTATACTATTTAGTAACCTTCACTTAAACCTTTTTATAAGATGAAAAAGACTCCTATTGTTGAAGTTTAGTACTACAACAATTTAAAAAGTCTCAAATGCCTCTGTGATTTTTACCTTTGCAACTTGGTAGAAGTTTGTGGGTTTGCTTTAGTACTCTAAAAGAAGTACTATTTATCTCACATAAATACAGCTCTCATTGAGAAAGTGTAACCTATTGCTTTGTGAGATGTTAGGTCACATCTTGTAGGGAGATTTTTTTGCTGCTTTCCTCTTAGAAAATTGTTTTCCATCAGAAAAATAATAGATTCTTTCCTTGCTTTAGGCTTTAAAGAAGTCAATGCTCCAACTATTACCCCACCTCTCAATCAGCCCAAAAGATCAAAAAAACGCCATACCAATTTGACATTGGATAAAATGATGGAAAAGTTCCTGCAGCAGAGCATGGATACAGATGAGAAATTTTACAGATTCGAAGAGCAGAGGCTCAGAATTGAGGACAAGCGTCGGGAAGCTGAGCATGCTCGAGAACTCCAGATGCTACAGATGTTGGGACAGATGTTGGCTGGAATTTCTTCTACGGTATCACAAAGGTCACAATCTATACCAACAAGTCCACCTCGGAGAGCCAACCATCGTTCATATGCGGATAACTTTAACTATAATGCTATGACAGCAACACTTTCTCCACCGATAGGTACTTCCTTCTACAGCATAAATAAAAGCTAGGGTACTTTTTAAAACTTCTGTGTGAAAGCACTGGTAGAAAGCAGCTTTTGAAAATAAAAGCCAATTGGAATTATTTAATACTGTGGTGAAGGTGTTTGTCTGATGTCAAATGAAATTAAGTCATTATTAGTACCATTATACTGATTATTTAATACAGGTACGTTAGTTATAACAAATTTTGATGAGCAAAGTTATACCTTTTGAACCCTGTAAACCTTGGGAACTTCTTTCCACGTTCATGTCTCTGTACAGTGAAGTGAGGAGGAGTTCTATACCTAAAAGGCAAGTAGGAGAGTTGCTGGAAGCAATCTGGAAACATTAGTTACTTTGTAGCAGAAATTTGCTTCTGTTCTGCTTGAAATTATCAAGCATAACTGGTATATGGAGTTAAGGCTGTGCATGTGTTTTTTCAGGGCTGGGAAAAGAGTGGAGTTTTACCTACACTGAAGTAAGTCAGATGTTAAGGTCTAGCTTCTTTAAAATAAATTTCTTCACAACAAAATTCTGAATCTTACCAATTAAACATTGTATTATTGTAGTAGGCGTAATAGAAGATGAAAATATTTGCTTATGGTTTTTTTCCTACACCAGCTCTATAAATTCTATGGGCATCTGAATTTACTTTAAAGAAAAAGGCAAAGCAGTATCTCAAGAATTGGTATTTATGCACAAACTCTTCTTTCCGTACCTCATGTGTGGGCCAGAAGCTGATGGTAGCAATCATTAACAAACTTCTTGAGATCTGTGTGCCTATGGCATTTATTGTTTTCATTGTCTCTTTGTACCTGGAGGTGGACTGCATGGGCAGGAGGAAATCAGGGATATTCCATCAGTGCAGGAACTAGAGTCAGATTGGAACTTACAGATTGTAGCCTGCCACATGGAAATGAAACAAGTCTTATTCTGTTCTAATTCTGAATTTCACACTGCTTGGAAGAAGAAAAAGTGTAGTTTGAAAAGAGAAAAAAAAAAAGGAACCAGCCAGTGTCAATGTTGAATAATAATCTGGCATGCCAGATCCTAAGGGGCATTCCCTGAGTCCTGAGAGTCCCTTTCAGTTGTGTGTTAGTTACTGTTTTCCTAAAAAAACGCATGGCAGACTGGGTGCTTAGGCCTGTTGAGAGTTTAGGCTGGCAGATCTGGTTGTGTTTCTTCAGTGGATAGTTGGTGTGTAGGATTTCCTGGTGGCAGCAGACTTTTGCAGATAATTTATGGGATACGAATGGATAGAGCGTTTCAAATGTTGTTCTCCCTTTTAAAATAAAGGAAAACTGTTATGCTTTAGAAAATCCAGTAGGAAATGATTTAAGGGTCTAGACTGGGGCGAAGGTACCTACAAGGCCTTGCCATTACTTCTGAAAGTTTTTTCCTGAAAAGCTTGATTATGTGTAACAACCTGAAACTGAGGTTCAGTTTTTCTTGCTGGATTTCATCATATAGGTGTACAGGCATATTGCACTATGCAAAAATGCATTTTATTTATTTAACTGTAGGAAGAGCAAGTCGAGATTCTAATCTTCTAATTGGCAAAGGTGTAAAAA
The DNA here is from genome assembly GCA_013397155.1 of Irena cyanogastra. Taxonomy (NCBI): domain Eukaryota; kingdom Metazoa; phylum Chordata; class Aves; order Passeriformes; family Irenidae; genus Irena; species Irena cyanogastra. Next base: position 798,106 of record VWZV01010479.1, read on the forward strand.
AGTGTTTATGCTAAAATGTGAGCATAGTGCTTCAGGCAACACATCTTTTAAGATTTCGTTTGTTAAGAGCTGAATATGCCATAGTGATTCTGTAGGTAGAGTAGGGCTGTATTAATAATGGCTTTTGGCATGATTCTCTGCTTTCTATCCATTTATTATATAGTCATTTTATATTCACAGAACCAAAAACCAGCAGCAAATAAACAGAAGGCCTTCTTAACAACACTGCAGTTTAAGGGTTCCAAGCTATGTAATATTCTTGTGTAGTTGAAAACCAGCGAGTGTATGAAGTGTGATTTAAAGAAAATAATCTGCCCTTTTTTTCAGAGGAGATGAGGATTTTGTTCTCCTCTGGGTCACTGCAATGCTATTTTGGCTGTAATCCAAAATAGGTTGTGAGTTTTTTCTTTTATTTTCATTCCTTTCTTTTCCCCCCTTTTTTATTATTTCTTAGTAAGAGTGGGATGCCTGTGTTCAAAAGAAAAAGATTAGCCAAAACTGTTTATCATTATTGAAGACTAAAGCATACTGTTACTGAAGATTAGCATGTTTTGGTTTAGATTCTGTGGAAGACAGAGAAAAAGATGCATTTTGCTGATAGCACACAGATTTGGAATTTTCTTGTTTAATAAATTTTTTCCCCTTATTATGCCCAGTATTTCTGGAACAGTTTTTCTTTTTTTTGTCCCCTACTTTTTTCTTCTCCTCTGTATTTTGGAGTTGAGGGGTGAGGTTATTGAGTTCTAGACAGCTGAACTCCCATGATACTCCTTATTTTATTTTCTACATAATTATGTTATACATGTGTAGCAGTTCCTTGAAAGCTTTTTAGAAGATGTGTGAAAAAGAAAGTAAGCACGGCTGTGGTCTAGGACACTGATATCAGCATTCAGATAAGCTCCTCTTCTGAACAGAACTTTACAGGTAATAAAGAGCTTTTAAGAACTTGCTCTTTTAGTGTATTTGCTGCAGTTTATAGTTAACACATTGTTGATACAATAGTGATCTTCACACTTTTCCCACGTTAGGTAAATGTTTCAATTCTTTCTAGTTGTAATTGTTGAAGTAATTTTTTTCTTCTAGATTTTTGTAGCCTTTTGAGTCATTTGATACATAGCCTGCTGAGTGTGCAGTTGTTTTAGTATGTGGCTTGACGTGTAGCTTTGCATCAGAGATCTGGAGATGTATTATAGCTAAAAATGATCTTTGTGTGATATTTGTGATGTTTGCATCTAGTGCGTTGGATTATAGTTTTGCAGAAAGACTTTCACTATGCTTTGTAACCGCCTACCAAAATAAAAAAGCAGTGAGATAGGCCCTGATTCTGCTAAGAGGTGGAAGTCTTTAAGGGGGAGCGAAATATAAGGTAGGGTGTACATTTAAAATTTGATTTCAGTTGCTTTTTGTGCTTGCACTGTGGATGTGTTTAGTCCTTACTAAGTGTTCCTATTTCAGTTGAGCTTAATTATGGAACTGATTTCAGGCTGAACTAAGAAGGTATTTCTAGTTACAAAATGTTCATGTAACTATTCTGGGTTGTTGTTTCTTTCTGTACCTGAGCCCTAAATTAGGACTGCGAACAGTCAGTGAGAATATTCTCTTCATCAGACCCTGAATGCATTTCTATAATCATCACTTTCCCTAGTTACCCACTGTTCCAAAGGCCTTTAAGTGACAAAGTGTTTGGATTTTAGAAGTATATCACTTTGTGTATCTTTGTGTGATTTTATTAGTGTACATGAGTGCTTAAATGCTTGGCAGTAGTTTAAGAAAGAACATTCTCTGAAGTAACACTTATTTTCTTCTTTTCAGTTATAGAGAGGTCTTTTTCACTGCACAGAACACACACTCTGAAGGATATGGAGAATATTTTTCAGCTGGTGCGCAATGTTATCCCTCCTCTAACAGGGAAAAAGCATAAAGGTCAAGATGGTCGTATAGGCATTGTTGGAGGATGTCGAGAGTAAGTTAAATAGAAATTTGATTTTTGCTTCTGATAAAGCTTCAGGATTTCATAACTGCTTGTAGAAGCCATTCAAACTCACACTTAAATCACAGTTTTCTAGAGAGCTTTAATACTCCATCATCATGACCGTACATACTTAGGAAAGAACATAGTATCTTGCAGATGTGTTGTAAAATTTTGGTACTGAATGTTATAGAAACTTAAAATGCTGTTTATGTTTACCTTGTCTTTTTTGGCCACCAAACTCTCTGCTTTCTGTGTTAGTCTTTTCCCATTGCATGCTGAGGTTTTAGAATGAGTAGAGTAAGACAGTGGCACATCTGCTTTTTTGCCTTCTTGGGACCTGTGTCTCTGTATTTTCTTATGCTGTGTTTTCTTGTGGGCTTTTTATTTTGATAAATATTGGTATTTACTAGATTCTGTCAATACCTTGCGTTATATACTGGAGTAATGGAAATATCCTATTTCAGGGGAGAAAAGATGTACTGCATAAATCAGTTAAATGCTGTACTGACCTAGAAACAATATTGGCCACAATACTTTGAATGAGCCACTACAGCTTTCTGTTTTTAATTTTCCCCTTTTGAAAGAGATGACATCTTTCTCCTGTAAGAGAGATCTGCCATTAATAAATGTTCCATAAAGAGCAAAAAGGTACTGTCTTGTAGCTGGATCAAATAGCCAGGAGTTAGAAGCTAATGGTCATAGGTTCTTACCTCTTGGCTGAAGTAAGCACCTTTGGAGGGTGATTGTGTTCAGATCTTTCTTCAGTCTTTATAGAGAGAATTTAGGGCGACTGGAATCACAGTTTAGGCACTTTAGTTAAGCATCTAAAGCCAGATGGGATTGATCCAGGTCACAGATCCCATATTTAGCTTGCAAACAGTTTTTGGCTCTTGTTTTGTTTGTCCCTAAAGTTTTAACAGCTTCTCTGTTACTTGAGAAAATTTTGCTGATTTATGGCACAATCTTTGTAAATATTTCTATGAAAGATCATTATCTAATCTCATTACTGTGTTTCCTAACCTACATTTTATTTCATCTTAGATACACTGGAGCACCATATTTTGCTGCAATTACAGCTCTCAAAGTGGTACGTGTTCTTCTATACAAGTCCAAAATGAACTTCTCATAATGTCTGTTTCCTAGGTGTCATTTTAAAAATAGCATTCATTCTGTAGTGCACATGAACTTTGAGCTCTAGAAAGTCTTCTCTTAAGCAAAGAAAGTCCTTAGTTCAGAATTTGTAGAAATACTTTGTAAATGTGTCATTCACTATGTTTCCTTTCACTGTGTAAGGCGAAGTTAGAAATATGTCCAAAATTTGGCAATTTCAGGGATTTGGATAGGAAATTTCAAGACTTGATGAAGTATTTTCTCCAAAAGTGAACAATAAAATAACCTTAGATTTTTGATTAAAGTTATGTTTTTGCACTATAGTTAGTTCTTCAGAATTTTTTTCTGGACCTGACAACTGTATTGAATGAAATAACTTTGTTTCAAAACTTAAAGCTTTAGCCTAGTAAAACTCTTACATGCTATAAGTTTAAAGATTGTGGGTGGAATTCCATGTAATTTGTAATAGCACATTTTATTTGCATTCTAATCTTCAGCAGAAGTATTTTCTAAGCTTTTTTTCCCCTAGAAGCTTGAACTTCCTTATTTTATTGAATGTTAAATGGCTAAACAGACTGCATAAATACAGTGTGATTGTTCAAATGTAAACAAGTCATGCTTACATAATACATCTAATTTTCAGAGTCCTATATATAGTGTGTCAGTGCTTTCAGTTCATTGTGTATGTTTTTCTTTTTGAAGATTTCTCTCAATACATAGGTAACCATCCCAGATATTTCCAGCCACTTATTCCCTCAGGATGCAAACCCTCAAAGATTTAAAAGTAAAATGATGTTATTTAACCATGTTATTATAAGATCCCAGCTTTCTGTCCACTATGAGCAAATCCAGTGGCAATACTGGGAGGTTCCTTACTGAAGTCAATTGATTTCAGAGCATTACATCTGCACATAAACTGTCAGAGTAGCTTTAAATGTTAATTGTATAGTTGTAAAGCAGAGAAGACACTTCCTTGATACTGTGAGATTTCTGTGTGCATGACCAATACAAGATCACTGGTCTGGTAACTGCTTACATAATTTTATGTGTATTCTGATTTTTTTGAGTTGATCGCAGAAGCTTGAGACTCAACTCTTCAGCTTTAATGTTTATTTAACATAGGGTGTGTTGCTGAAATTGTGCCAGCCTTTTTCTTGTATGAATTTGGCCCATTGAGTAAAAATGGAAGGACTAGAAATGTATTCATGGGTTGCCATGGCTATATTTTGCAAGTATGTTATCGTAGTATTATGGCTCTCTTGTGTAATTTTTTTCATGTTCATCTGTATTCTTTTGTACATTAGACATTGTAATCTTAGCTCATCTACAGATGAGAAACATTTCTCAGGTGAATAAAAATTTGAGATTTGTGTTTTCAGTCATCCTGTTAGTGAGAAACAGAAAAAAATTATATTGGAAGTTAGATACAAAAAAGAACAGAATATTTCATACTAGTCTATGCCAAAAGAGAAGAAACATAATAAAATTTATTTCAACTATTGAGAAGAAAGAATTCAGTTGAATTATTAGTTGAGTGATCTTTGGAATGATAAAGTTATTATTAAGTATAAATTTGATAATACTGTTTGCAAATTTTCTTTTTTTAGGGTGCAGATTTATCCCATGTGTTTTGTACCAAAGATGCAGCAACAGTAATCAAATCATATAGTCCAGAGCTGATTGTTCATCCAGTTCTGTAAGTGACTTACGTTTTGTTTAAATGAGCTAGTCAGGATTACTAGTTTTAACATTTCAGTCTGATAATTGATTAGTTTGTGTTATTTCTTTTGCTGACTTAGTGGATGGACGAGCTGGAGATCACAAAAACTCCAGGCTTTATCATTTCATTACAAACAGTTGAATATTTAATGGGACAGTCAGTTGTGAATTTCTTTTTGTGACTGTCAAAGTACAATTTTTAAAAAGCAGAGATCTTTCTGCTTCTTTCTGATGTGTTCTGTGATTGTAATGCATTTACCAGTGGACAGTAGCAAGATCCAGAGCTACAAATTACTACAAGTCAGCATTTTGCAATCTGCATTTGGAAAGCAAATGGAGTGTGTTGTCTTGCTTCTTCAGCCCTGATGGTGTTTAACAGTAGTGTGTCTGTTTTCCTCTCACTACTGTGTATATGGACACCTAAGCAAAGTTACAAGGCAAGAGAGATGCTAATTCTCTTTTTTCTTCATGAGTATGTTGCTTGAAATACACACCTGTTCTTGGGAATAAATAGATGTTCCAAAATTATATAAAATACAGGGTTTAATTAACAAGAAGATGAAAAGTTTAGTAAGTAACTGTCCTCCTAATTGGGAAAATCAGTCTCTGTGTGTGTGTGTGCTTCTCTGAATTTTTGTTCTGAAATGTGTTACTGATTGATGAACTTTCGTAAGATAAATTTGTTTCATTTAGGTGTTACGATGGCTTGCAATGAGCACTGCAAGTGAGAATTAAGATGTGTGCCTTAGGTATATGCCTTTGAGCTTAGCTCACAGCAGTGCATGTCAAAGTCTGTTGGTGTACGTAGCAAAGCTGTGATGAGGGTAGGAAAAGCATAATTTAAAAACGTGTTTGTCAGATATTGCTGTCAGGAAGGGTTTATGACAGTAGGAGTATTTTGGTGTCTGAGAACAAGAATGTGATCTTCCTCATGGGGCTGCCTGTGGTTGGAAGTCCTGAGTTTATTGAATTCTGAAGGTGGGTTTCATTCCTGTTGCTGGAGACAGAGGTGCTTAGAAGGAAGGCATTTAAATAGGGGGGTGTTTTTTTGGCTGCTTTTTCCCCCCACTCCCCACAGGTAGAAGAAACCCATAACTTTATGGATTTCAGACAAAATAAAAATGATATTTGAAAGCAGTGGAGGGATGGGTAGGGTTTTTACCAGTGTGTCTGATTGCCTCTTCAGTCTACAAGGCATCTCTTCAGTTGATGTTCTGTCTGATTGCATATGATAGCAAATGCAATGGAGAAACCTAATGGCAATATTAACATTTAACTTGGGGTGTCTTTGTGTTTCACTTGAGGTACAGCGTATGGCCATCTTGTATGGTGACAAGTTGACCTTGCCTTGGGAAAAGCTTTGTTTGTGTACGCAGTGGTTCTTGATGTCTGGTAGTGGAAAACGTTAATAGGAGAAACAGAAACAGCACAAGAGGAAAAGGGAGCTGAAAATAGGGTTAACAGTAAACTTGCTGTTCATGAAGGACCAGACTGTGCCTGCTAAGTAAGAGTGGGATTTTTTCATACACAGATTCTCAGTGTCTTCTGTAGAATTCAGATTTCAGTGAAAACTCTGATCTCTCTACCTGCAAAGAAAACTTTTGATTTTTGACTTCTGCTCTGAGTTCCTTCAGATATACACAGTACAGTCAATCTACAGATTTTCATATCCATATATCTTCTATATATCTTTTCATACTATATATCTTAAATCTGTGACTCAGTATTTAAGACTTTTATTAAAACGCTGATTAATTTCACGCAGACAGCTGGGCTAATTGCATGATGCAGTGGATCTGTAAATATTGTTTACGTGACAGTCAAAATAAAAAAATGCAAATATCTGAGTGTTCAGATTTTATTTATTAAATTTTCTCATATTTTTATCTCTTCTGCTTCATTCTCACACCAGGACAGAGGGAAAGAGAAAACAGTCTTTCCTGGTTAGAAAGGAAAAAAATCTCGATTGACTCTACTGAGCCCAGGTTTTATTGAAATTTACCCTAACAGACTATTTTTCTTGTAAGGTCCTTTGTCTTCAGTGTGGCACTTTTCGTATGATCCCTTATGTGCAGTGGAGCTGTTTGAGTTCCGCAGGCACGGCCGGCTGCTCTTGGTTCAGAGCTGATCCCTTAAACAGTCTTTGTGCTCTCTCCCGGGCCGCACTTCACGCATGGAGGAACCTCCGGGTGAAACCCAGAGCAGCCATGCCATTGTTTTCTTTTGTGCCTCTCCTTAAAACTGTGCTTTGTTATGATTTCTCCATGACCCTTCAGAGTAACTAGGTAGCTGTTGTACCACTCTCTTATTATGCTAATCGTAATTATGGCCCCGTGTACTCAACTCCCTGTTTGCACAGCTTGGCGTTTCGCCAGGGTTCAGCTGCCATTTTGTACTGCCGGGAGTCTGACATTTTATCATCTTAGCTGCCACTGCTTTCTCTGCTGCCTTCACCTCGCAGGGGATCACCTCAAGGGACGAAAACGCTCTTCTCTTGCCCTCTCTGGATGCTTGGGCTCTTCTGGCTCATTAGAGCTGCTGTTGCGGATCTTTGCCAGCATGACTGGTGAAGGCGTGGGGGAGTTGGAAGTTGGACTGGGGCGTTTCAGGTCTTTGGCAAACGTCTGTCACTTGAAGGATGCAGGGAATGTTATGTGAGAGTGATTGGGCAGGATTGCAGAAGGAGGGTTGTGAAAACAAACATCCATCTTGCAGCATTGCCAGGGCAATTCCATGTGACCTCAGATGTAGTCCATCCCGGGAATCCTTTTGGTGTAAAATTCCGTGCTGGGGATGCCCATAGTGCCACTGTCTCTGTGGTTTTTGTTTCTTGAGTTCATTCCCTGTAAGTGAATGTGAGAGCTAGGACTGCATGTGACAGCCTGGGATCTGGATAATGAAGCTTCAGCCCCTGGCTTTGTGTCCTCACTACCTGAGCAGAATAATGAAAGCAGGATGTGTAAGGGCTGTGAATGGTCAGTATTATCAATAGTAACTTCTTCTTTTTATTCAGGAATTCTGTCAAATGCATTATGGCCCCTTCCACAATGACCTGGTATTATTCAAAAATTTACCAGCTAACCAGTTCAATATTGTTGATGTCTGACTTCCTACTTTCCTGTGGAGAAGCAAAAAATGTGTATCACAAAAGTTGGAGTCTTTTAAATGGTGGAATATACCTAGTCTTGGTGACATCTGCTCTCCTTGGTCTTGTCACTGCTACCCCGGGTTTGTGCTGCATTTTCCTGTTTTGTCAGCTAATGTGCTCCTACTGTAAATGCTTCACAAACATAGGTAAGATAAAACCTAGCTTTGGTATTTTATTAAGTTTTATTGCAGGTGTTCTCTATGTGAATTTTTGCTGTAGATGTGTGCACACTTCCTTCATGCATTTCTAGAGAAGAGTTTTCAGCAGCTTTTTTATATTTGCTGTGTTAGTGGCCTGGCTCAGACCAGGTTGAATAGACTTCTTGGATACCTGTGTTGGGTTAGCTTATCCTGTCCTGGTAGGCAAGTGATCACAGAGGTAAATGAGCTGTATGAACCCAGGTTGCTGGATGTTAAAAGAAGAGAGAATAAATCTATTGTGCTGTATTCCCTTTTTGCAGGGACTTTTCATAATTTTACAGAGATTTTCTTCTCTGTAGGCTAGAAAAGAGCCAGATACTACTGAGTAGCCCCCTTGTAAGCTGGTTATCAGGCAGTTTGTAAAGTCAACAGCTGATATACTCATTGATCTCCAGGGTTTTATCAGAGAAGTAGAATGAGGTCATTAATTTCTTGTGATGCCAAAGAGGTGGCGTAATTTTACATTATCTACCAAAAAAGCCACCCTTGAACAAGGCATGGATTTAGAACTAATACCTTCCTCTTAGCTGGTTGTATCTCTGGGTTTGTGTGGACTAGGAAAGATTGTCAGAATTACTAGAAGTCTTACAGTTAATTGCGGAGTTCATGTTTTGGGTTGCATTTTGGAAAAGATTATTCTTTTGAGTTTGAAATAAGAATAATTGGGAAGAAAATACTCCCAAGGCTGGACTGTTTGTTGAGGCCAGTTAATGAAGAAACTCAAGGAAAATCAGGGTTTCTGGAACGTATTTTACCTAGTTTCATTGAATTTTGTTTATGTTTTGAACATTTGAAAAAATTGTGAGAGCAAATCATGGGTAGTTGAGGCCCTGATAAGTTACTTGAGCACTGTGAACCAGTGCCAGATCTCTTATAGAAGGCCCAGGAATAATCCTAAGATTTTTTGGCCCCTGTAATTTCTTGTGTGCAGAGGAGATGCAAAAGCATTGATGCAATGTGGGAGGATGCTCATAGCTTTTAGTTGTGTTAGCTAAGGGTAGCTGTTAAACACTACTTCAGTGTAATGCTGGCACTAACCTCGCTTTTGGATCAGCTGCTGGGAGAGGTGCACAGCTGTTGTCACTGGGGAAAGTCAGGGAATGCACAGAGGTCCCTCCAACAATCAGAAAGGTGTCTCATGAGTGACTTGGCTGCTAGGTCCCTATTGCACCTGCAGAGAAGATGAAGGAAGATAAAAACTTTGTGATCTTTCTTCCAAAGCCTCATTCAGACATCAGCCTGGCTAGGAATCGCATGAGGAAGTTTGGGTTTTTTTCTTAAGTACTTAGAGGGAGATAAAGGTCAGTTTGTATGTGCTGACTTAGAGAATTTAAACTCTTTTTTGTTCTGGCATGCAATGCCGTGGCCAAAACTTGCTTATGGGCATGTTTCCTGTGTCCAGCTTTCTTGGCAAAAACTGCTCCTTCTTTGCTGTGCATTGCAGAGTGAATAAAAGCAGGGAGGTGTGTTCACCCCGTGCTATAGTCCCTTTCCTTCCTGTTGTTGCAGAGGTCCCGTGTGATTCCAGCAGGGGTTTTGTCACCTCCTCAAAGTGTGAGAAGTAGCCAAAGATTTTTAGCATTGCTGCAGGGAGTGCTGCTGTCCTTGCTGCTTTCTGATATGTCAGAAAGAGATGCACTCCAGTTTGATCTGGCCAAATTTATCTTTCTGAATACTTGCCATACTGTTGTGATTTGAAACCAGGATCAAATTTCTTTGGTGTTCAATCTTTCTTGAGTTTGAGTGAAGGCAGGCATCCCTGGGGTTTGTTTTTGAAGGTTTTAGGATCCCTTTTTTTTTTCTCCAGATGACAATAAACAAAGCAGATATTTAGGCTGAGACCTGTCCTGTCTTCTCATGTGTCCACAGCTGACTGGAAGTACTCTAGCCTTCTGAGTATTAATTCAACTATTATCTGTACTTTAAGGGTTTAACGCAAAGGCTACCAATGTAATAAAAGCTTGTCATTTTATTTACTGGTTTTAACATTAAAAAAAGGGCATTATTTTTCTAGGGACATTTTAAATGTGTTCCTTTCTAAGGGAAATTACATTGTCATCTTCTTTCTATGGCTTTTAAAGTTACAAGTTTGGTTGATTGCTGTCCATTTGAAAAATATTAGTCAGATTGTATTCGTCAATTCAGTTCACGGGAAGTACAAGGGGTCAAGACCACTTCCATGAACTCTGAAAACAGGAGGTCAAGACATTCGGTTATCATTATGCTTTTGGAGAGGATCGTCATAATACACAGTGGCAATGTGGTTGAGATCAAAACAGACTACAACTGCTTTAAGTATTTGTATATATGTAAGTGCAGGTCATAAAATGATTGTGTTGGTAGCTGTGGTATCTTTACAAGGCTAGATAAGGTTGACCTTCAGCACTGTAGTCATGTCTGTGTGAGAAATCTCAGAAAACAGGGTCAGGCAACAGCTTCTTCTTTGGTGCTCTCTCACAGGATGCAAGAGGCTCTGCTCTGCTTAAGAGAGGTGATCCCATCTGTGTAGTGCTTTTGGGCTCATTGTTAGAGAGGCTGTTGTTAGCTCTGATGCCTGTAGTGTGACCACCCAATTCCTAATGAAGCAGAACATCGGATACCCAAGTGAGAGTCTGGTGTCCAAGTAGCAGCTGTGGAAAACAGTCGTTGTCATTATGAAAAAAACCCAAAACAACGATATGGTCAATATGGCATTTTTTTCTAAATGTTTACCTCAATAGGTCATTCATGCTTTTACTGCCCTGAAGGTAGAATAGGGAGCAAGACTCTGGTATCTGCACATTAGAGCAGTCCCTTCCTATGAACTTGTGACAACCCTGCTTCTCCTGCATAATGGGTTGCTGTTCTTGCTGCTGCTAGTAGAAGAAGCCTACCAGGTTCACTTCTGGTGTCTAAATTAACTTACTCCATGTCTGGCAATGAAGACTTGATTTGAATAGAATTCAATCCCTCTCTCGTTAAGGTCTTTATTTTTCTTTCATTTTCTTCCCTCTTATTTAATCAAATTGTAGCTGGAAAATTGTCTATCCAGTGTTTACAGATTGTACACAATTTAAAGATTTAAACAGCCTGTTAGGTGAAAATTACCCTTTTGTCTTCTAAACGTTTTGGGGGGGCATTTTAATATGCTAATCCTAATTTAATAAATGTATCTCTTTTTGTTCTCTAATTGCATCCAGACAGCTTCATGCCAGCATGTTGTCTCTGCAATTTGCTCTACCTGACTGAGGTGCTTGGTGAGAGACACAAGAATTGATAATAGGCTCAATGAGCTTCTCTAGAAGAAGCTGTTATTTCCAGTTCTGTTCATGGGACTGAAAGAGGCTGCCTGAAGCCTTTGGGCTTCTGGAAATTTGGCATTAATTTACAAGAAAGATGATTTAATCGTTGGCAAATACAGCCACTCTCAGAATAGAGAATTAGTTTAATTTTATGCTCAGCATTTTTTTGTATTGTTTGGGTTTGCTTTTCATTCCTTTGACCCATTCTTTCCAGGATAATTTCACTCCCTATCTTATTTTTCCCGGTTTCCAATAAAAGCCTTACTCAAGGTTTATCACAATTGGTAACATTTAGCTTTCTGAGAGAACTATTTCAGTTCTAGAGCTACACATTGTGCCCCATCTTTGGCTCTTTTGGTGTGTTGTATTACATGAAGGTTCCAAGTGTCAGCAGGTCTAACATGTGATTCACATTAATTATAATTACCTGCAGTGTTCGGACAAACAAAACTGAAACTTTCATACTCAGATCAGAAACTTTTCCCCATATTTGAAGATAAGTCTATGGGTTTGCTATGAAACTGCCCCCTTCGTGTGGCTTTGTCCGAGTTTGCATAAACAGACTTGTGCAGTGGTACATTTTAATGCATTTGGAGTTGCCTCAGTCATACCAAGTGTGTACAGATAATGAGCAGAATTGGAATAATGTACTCTCCAGTGAGGAGCCGTATAGTCAGTCAGGTGACAGCAGTCTTGCTTTTGTCCCGTGTTCTCTAGCAGGATTGGCATTTTCTGATGTCCAGACCACATCTCTGATTACTGAGGTACCAGCTCTGCCTGAGACCCGTGTGAAGAGCTGCAGTCCTGCTGCCTCCTGTTTGTGCTGTCATTCATGCTTATCTACTATTTCTGTAGCTCCTGGTTATACCCTTGCTGACTTTGCTTCACATTTTCTTGTTTCCTTGTAAAATTTGACAAGGCTGCACCTTATCTCTTGTTCTTTCTCTCCTCTAGAAAGCAGTGACAGAAACTGTCATTCATCCTGAATGGGGAAAGCTGCTGTGTTTAGAGCTTCCTATGATTATTTAAAGCTGTTGCTTGGTGGCTTTCAATCATTTGGTAAAAGCTAGTCTTTGAATAAAATGCAGCATAGAATAAACTTTTATTTCTTTGGAGAGTTGGGGATGGGAGTGGTGTTTGAGGTCCTGGCTGTCAAGTGTCCTCCCACTCTGGGCAGTGACCAACCTAGAGCAGACTTTCAAGCAGATGGCACCTGTCAGATATCTGTTACAAACAGCTCTAGAAGATGCTTAGGAGCTGTGGGTGATATTAGGGCAGTAGCCACCATCTTTGGTGTTTGTTTTTTTAATGTTAGGAGCTTTGGTTTGGTTGGTTTTCCGTCTGTTTTTGGAAATCAAGCTTTTTACATCAAGCTTTCCTTAAGATGAAGATCTACAGAACTGTGGTTTTAGGACAATTTTTTATTGTGTGATAGTGAAATATAGAAGAGTCCTGAAGAACAAAAAGCTTAACTTAGTTCTTCTTTCTTTATTAGCTCTTCACCTCAAGGCTGCCCCCAGTGACTTCTCCCAGTCTGTACTCATATCTAGAATTGGCCCAATCCAGGTGCAGCACCTTGCACTCATTGAACTTCATGAGGTTAATGTGGCAAAAGTTACCTGAAGCCACTAATTTACAAAGAAAATTTGTCCTCACAATTTTAGAAACTCAGTGATGTTTAATTTGAAGAATCCTGGTCTATTTTGTAGTGGAAAGTACTTTCCTCAATGCATTCTGGAAGCAGAGAAAAGAAGAAAAAGATAAACATGCAAGATGCTGAGCACCATACCTTGGTCCTGTCTACCCAGCAGTTACAGGGACAGCAAATGATAAAGGTGTTGTGTCTCCTTTCCCAAGAGATCATCAGTCATCTCAGCCTCCCCTTATCTCTCATTAAAAGCCAAGGAAAGCTGATCAGACCCCATCTCTGGTGTCCTTTTGCCTCGTGTGCCTCCATGTAACCCCCTCTGTCTGCTCACTTGTTTTTTTAGATCTGACTAATGGACAGTTTGTGAAGTTGATTCTGTGATTGCTGATGTTAGCTTTAGACTCTTTCTTACCTACCCAGCTTCACAGATATGACACAAGTTACAGAAGCTCCTTCAGTTTTTTCTTAATTTTTTCTTATTTTTTTCTTAATTATTCTGTTGTCTTGCAGTTATTAATGTGTTTACCCTGTGATAGTTCTTTAATGTGTGCAGTCAGAGGTTTATTGGCTGTTTTGCTGATAAGCTAAGGTTTTGAGGAAGCGTTTGGGAGTTTGGAGGGGTGTTGCTTAGTTGCTTGATTGAGCAAAAGTGAGCTGTCATAATCTAGATTTTCATCAGAGTGGCATCTGAAAACATGTCACATAACACCTAGTGATTAGCTGGAAGTAGCTGTTGAAGATCTGTTCATTCCCCATTTATTCCTTTATGTGCTTTGTCACTAGAATCTTTTTTGCACACATCTGCACAATAGTACTGTAGTTCACTCTCTTGTTTACAGGTGTTACTGCTAGGATTCAGCTTCCCAGTTGTTCCTATTGTATATGTCCATGTATTTGTATTTTTGTATTAGGGGAAAGCCAGACTAGTTCCCAAAGTCTTTCCCTATCACCTTCCAAAGAAACTTGCTTTCTTTTGGAAAATCCCAGATTTTTATTTAATCAGAGTGTCTCTCAAAGGTTTTTACCCTCTTCTCAGAAATGGAAATACTGTTGTCCCCTGGCCTTAAGAGTTTTTCTTACTCCTCTTTATATTATTACTAGCTTTGTGCTTTAGAGTGGGGGTATTGCATTTGTGCTATCTCCTTTGGAAAAAATCAAGTTGGATATCACATGGCTCTGCACCTCTAAAGGCAATAGTGATTCTTGCTTACTTGATTTGTTTCTGTCAAAGCTTGAAGATCACATCACTTTTGATCAAGGGGAAGTCATCTTCATACCTTGTATCTTTCTAGAGAGGTGTTGGGTTTTTTCCTTAAATACAGCGCTAATTTAAGTTGTTGTTTCAATGTGTTGGGCAGTGGAGGTGATAATGAAGCGGAAAGGTTTGAGATCAGGTTAGTAACTGAGAGAAACTGGCATGAAGTGACAAAGGAGGTTAACTCTGTTCTTTGTGTGAGCGTAGTACACTCTGAACAGCTGGGGACCTGACATGGCATTCAGTGCTGGTGCCTCCAAAGTAGTTTTTTCCAAAGACATTTTTGTCTGGTTTTGATCCACAGGCAAACAAGAGCATGCATCGATTTTTTTCTGTAATGATAAACTAAATACTGCCAAGAAATATTTATTCCTCAGTACCCAGGCACAATTATCTGTACAGGCAAATTATCCAAATGATGCTTAGCAAGGATTTTGGCCCATGCCAGCTAGCTTCTCCCAACCACTTTTTCCACTGATGAGGAATTACCATGGTCCAGGAACTGTGCCTGACAGGCAGGTTGAGCTTTGTCTGTTTTGAAGCCTGAGAGTGCAGAGGCCATCTGATCTGAGAGTTAGAGAGCTTTTTGGGTGTGTTTAAACATCGTGTGTAGACTGTAGCTGGTAAGAGCTAGAGGAATTCTGCCTTTGGGCTAAATCCCATGGTCAGGAACATTCAAGGTTTGCCTCTGCCTGAAGAAAGCTGTTTGTTGATCATTGGTACCTCTCAGCTTTAAAATGCTACTGGTTTGATGTGTGTGTGTGGACATAAACTGTGAGATGACACAGCAGCCCTTCCACTTCCAGAGCAGCTGTAGATGTGGGATATTGGTGCGGTGTCCTGGCTGCGTATCCACAGCTACTGTGAGCATCCAGTGTCTTGAACTGAAGCTGGCATGATGCTGTTGTGAGACAGAAGTTTTCTGCTTCCTTTATGAGGATTCAAAATCCATCAGTTACTTTACAACGTGTTTTTATAGCTGATTTTGCAATGTAGTAGTCATTATCACCATTTTTAATCTCTTGACCCTTCACATCTTGGATTGCTTCTTGATGTGACATCACAAAGGAGTTGAACATAATGTTTGTAAGATGCTTAGAAGATGAAAAGCTCCACAGTAGGTTTTTTATTATTACCAGAGGCAAAGTGTGCAGGAGTGGCTTAATATTGGACTGTTTATTTCCCAAGAGATGGCTTTGTTTTGAAAAGTGCACATTATCAATTGAATTTTAGACAAAATTATCTTATTTCAATCCCAAATATAAATAAATTGACAGTCTTTTTTATGGTTAGATTATTTGCATAAGATATTTGTAGAAGAACAGAGCATTTATGATACTACCTATGGCTCTATTTTTAGCTTATGCTTAATGAAGCTTTTTTTAAACTTTTTTGACTTATACTATCCAAAGGTGCGTTGAATCCAGACATCCTTATATATCTAGAAGTTGCAGTATTCTTACAACTACATGGTATATAGATATATTTATTTGAGAAATATATATATTGAGATATATATTGCTCTTCAAAGATAAAATAAGTTCAGTATGTCTGCAAAGAAAAGTGATCTGCATTCAGAAATGATGTTTTGTTAGAGTTTGGTTTGCAGGCAGTTTGTCACACGTTCAACCTACCACATATTAAAGACCTGTCTTTTTTTTTTTTTCCTTCTTTTTTAATAGTGCTTTAGCTATTTCTTGAATCATTTTTATTTCCAGCCTCTATCTACATCATAAACTGATAGGTGATTGTACAGAGATAAATAAAAAGAAAAGTGAGCTGTTTAACAGTTCTTGAGCTGCTACAGTTTCCATGCGAGGTAGAGGAGGAGGGAGGGAGCTGCAGTGTTCAAATGGAAATTCAGCTTGCTAAAGCAGGGGCTGCTCCAGGGACAGCCGTGTCCTGCCGTGCTTCACTGTCTCCCTTGCCCTTGCAGGGTCGTCGCTCCCACCCAGCAGCCTTGTTGTGACAGAGCTGTTTTGTGGTGTCAGCACAGGCACTTCTGGGCTTTCTGCGGCAGCTCTTGTCAGCAGAGGGGTGGCTGGGCTGCGGCCAGGACCTCATCCCTGCTCCCTTGAGCAGGCTCCCTGCAGCTGCAAAAGCTTTGGGCTCCTGCCTGGCACTTGCAGGAATCATTGTGGAATTTGCTGATTCTGCCAGACACAACCTAAACACTTGTTCCCAAGTGCTGTGTCCCATCAGGACAGCTGTTGGTTATGAAAAACATGCAGTGGCTTTCGTCTGTAATAATACAGCTTTGTTGGAGTATTGCAGGCTTACAATAATCTGAGCAATACTATGAAGCAGTACCCCCTTGCTCAGCCTACAGGGAGCTTTGTTCCCCCGTGCTTCAGTTAAGATGTTCATTTATTGCTGTCACTAATGTCAGAGATGGGGAGGGAGGGAGGCTAAATTTTCCCTGCGTACTGTCAGTAAGGATTAGCTGCAAATGCTGGGCAGTGCTTTCAAAATATTCTGACCTATTTACACAACAAAACTGATCAGAACAAAATAAACAGTTCTGGTCAGTGGCTGAGTGCTGTATTGTGGCAGCTATATTTGGCAGTGAATTTTCTCATCATTTTTCCAATGTAGACAAAACCCAGAATGTTATAGAAATTTTAAGTGTTACAAACAGATAATGCCCATACTGAATAGCTTGATTCTCCTGTTGCCTTTTGGGGAAAGGGGACAATTTGGCTGTAATTCAGTTGGAACAAATTCTTATGAAGCAACTGACAAAAAAGCACATGAGTAGATTTATCATTCTGCCATGTGGGGCAATAAACAATTGCATAGTTTCCAGCAAGCTGCAATATATACCTGTGAGATGGTGGCTCTCTCTCCGAGGTATAACCTCTGCAAAGAAGCATTAAATAGGGAATTGGGACAGACTCTAAAAATGGTTGGTTTTCTGCTTGGATTTTATTTTTTTATTTTGTAGCAGCTGTAGTAGATACTTGCAGTTACTTCCTCATTTTTATGTGGTATCCCCTAAAGAATGAATTGAGAGAAATTTTTCATTTTAGCTATTTGGACAACCATTCTATATTTCCTGGGTCACAGATTCTTGGTAGTTTGGAGGATAAAATTGCCTGACACTCAAGATAAGAAATACCTCTTTCTATCTTGCATCTTGAACTCAGTTTCCGAGTTTCTAAAATGCAGCCTTTTTAAACTTTTTTTTTTTTTTT
>VWZV01010479.1:815640-881164 GCA_013397155.1 Irena cyanogastra
TTCCTTGTAGTGATAGTCCCAATGCTATCCACGAGGTGGAAAAGTGGCTCCCACGGCTGCACTCGGTTGTCATAGGACCTGGCTTGGGTAGAGATGAAGTTCTGCTTGAGACTGCTAAGGTAACGTGCATACTGATATTTTATCCTATGTCTTTGTGTTGAATTGTATTAGCATTCCTATATTTTACATCATTACACAAATGTTATGGTTGCTAAATATCAAATTTAATAAAATATTGTTGACTGAAAATTACAGTTTCTATCCATGATCTTCATTGTTAAACTGTAACCTTCCGTCTGAATTTTAGGCACCTGTATGGTTGTTCTGATTTGCTTTTGTTTAGCTTGTGAAAGTCACTAATTAAGAAATAGGTGTTGGCATATCTAGATAAAAGGCTCTGTGTTGTCTTAGGTGCAAAGCACCAATACTGTAAGTACATAAATGTGGATTTGTGTTCCTAATTTTTGACAGCTCGTATCAGATGCACCAAAGAACAGGGACTGTGTCCTCTTGCAATAAGAAATAATACTCTTAATTATAAAATGTTGCAGATTTCTACTTTGGATAAAGAGATAATCCTATTTTCTGTCAAGCCTTAGTGGAGAGCTGAAACAGGAGATTAGATAGTCTTTTACTTTAAATAATACCTACTTAGACCATCTTCCCAATGATGTTTTGTATTGCTGTCAACACATCTTTGTGTGTTTGAAGTGTCTTTCAGTCTAATGTCAATCTAATTTTGTACAATTAATTTTTTTCCTGACCAGTATTACTGAATTAATCAGTGGCACCAACAAGTGGAATTAATATAATTTACAGAAATGTTGACAGTTACACAGTGAAATCACAAAACAGAGCAGGCAAGAGACTAGAGACCACACTTTCCAAGTGTTTAGAATACCTTGAAAACTATGAATGGTAGTTTTGCTAGGATTTTGTTAGAGAAAAGTAGCTATTAGAGTTTCTTGCTCCTTTAATTTTTTTTGAAGGAAAATGTATATATTATGATACAGAGGTGCAAAAGTAATAAAGATTACAAAATAAATTTATTACAGCTGATTAAGAAATCAAATTGTATTATGAGTGAAAAATTTAACAAATTTTTTAATTTTTGAAAACATTATTTTTGGAATTTTTTTTTTACAGAAAAAATATTTGAGACAAATCTTTTTTTTTCTTGGCTAAAAAAATAAGTTGTTTAGGGTTTTTTCCTAAAGGAAAACAACTTTAAACAAAAGAAAATAAGAATTCATTTAGAATATCTAAGATAAATTTCTTTTGGGTCAGAATTCCATCCAGGGTCTATGTGCTTATGTGTACTACAGAAGTATCTGGACGATTTCTTGATTGTATTTTTTTCCTCATTGCTAAAAATAATATTGCTTTCCTAGTGAATTACTAGCATACTTTTACTTCAGTCTGGCTGTCCTATGTAAGCCAGCTTAGAGTTAAAGAAACAAACCCAGCCAGTAAAGACAAGGCATTTGGAAGTTACTTCGTGCTAAAATCTCAGGGCACATTGATCTGAGCTGTGGATCTGGCCTTATTAATTTCAAGTCACATTAAAGCTCGAGTTCTTTGTCTGCACTGCAGTTGTGTAAGTGCTCATTAGTTACCCAGTGTTGAGGTTTTCAACATGCCACTGGGGACAAGTGAGCCCTGGCTGCCTGTCTGAGGAAGAGTGGTACTTCCCTGTGCTGGGGGAAGGCTGAGTCTCCCTCCTGCCTCAACCGTGAATTTTAAGTGTCAGGAAAAAACCCAAGAAATTATAGCATTGCTATTTTAAACTTTTATAGGAGGCTGGCTTGGTATAAAGTTTTCTGGTTTCCCTTTAAGCTAACTGTGGCATGTGTTGTATGAGTGCTGGGCTGGCAGGTAGGTGAGTGTCTGCTTTCTGGTCAGGGCTTTGTATCAGAGTGCTGGTGATGGTGAGATAGAGCTTCCCTCCCCTCTGCCTCCTCCTGTCCCGTTAAGGTGCTGGGGCATCGTGTTCTGGCATCTCTCTAAGGCTGTTTTTATGTCAGTTCTTGTCAGTATTGTGCCAGCACATTTCTAATTAATGTGCTTCTCCAAACAGTCATGTGTTTGGGCTGCTTCTCTCTTCTAAGTATTGAGAAATTAAGAAATTAATTACTAGTGCTGTAACCTTCAATTTCTGGTGTATGGCCAAGAGACAGTGTTTTGTTGTGGAATAGCTTGAGTGCTTGTTGACCAGATGGTGCATCATCTCCAGATCAAAGAATGCTTTGCTTCCTCAGCATCTTTAGTATGTCACCTGCCTCCCTCATTCTTAATGCCTGCACTGCTCACTGTGGTATTTGAGCTCCTTTCAACAGTCTGATTAAAAAAAAACTCACCTTGTAATCAGTTTCTTTTGATTTGATTTTTTTTATCCTTGAGCACCATGAGAGTCTTTGAATACATATTTACTGGCTTCCTGCAATTTTGTGGGTTTGGCTGCAATTCCATTTCCAAGTCCTGTTACAAGAAGCTGCTCTGCAAGTTATATCCTTCTTTTATAAGCCAGCTTATGTATGAGTCTGTGCCAGAACCCTCACCTGCTGTTACTCAGTTGCCTGGAGCTGATGCTCGGTCAGAGCTTTCTAGCCATGGGTTTGTGAGACCAGGAGCTGCAGCTTCAGAAAATTCTCCTAAAGAAAGCGTTTGTTGTCTCCTGATAGCTGTACACCTGGATCCTTTGCAGTTGTGGCAATTCTAGTCTCAGCCTGGTTAGACCTTCCAATTCCAAAGCTAATAAGCAGTCCAAGCAGCTTCTCTTCAAGAGAAAAGAGCAAAAACACATTTCTGTTCCAATTCTCAGCTCTGGAGTGTGCAGACTGAAGCATTTCTGCTCCCCATATTACTTCAAACTTTTGAAATGCTGTTACCATGTCTGGTGTGAAAGTTGGCCATGATGTCAGCTTTCTTGTCGGGAACATCAGGCCCTCTGTTTATTCCTTTCAGTGTCTGTGGTTGATCCTGGCCAGAGACACCAGAATGGAGTGCTGCTGCTGGTGGTTTAGCCTGTTGAGAAAGAGTTTAGCTGCTGTGTGGAAGCAAGGCCAAGATCCCAGTGAGTGTCCTCTGCTTAGTAGCAGCATATTTCCAAAGCTGTTGGATAGTCTCCTTTTTTCACACAGCAGCAGTGTTATGTCCCTATCATATCTACCAATCACAATTTACTTCATTCAGCTGTTGCATATGTTTGCACTTCTGGCTTTACTCTGATCTGATTTTCCTTCTAGGAGAAGCTTGGAAGTAGGGAAATTTCTGCCTGTACCATCAAGACCTGTTTCTTGGGTGTGTGAGAGAACCAGGTTCTTCTGCTGCAGGGTGATGAGTGCAGCTTCTGAGAGGACTTTGTTAAAAATACAGTGTTCCTTGCATAGGCTTCTGGGAGAGCAGGAGATGCTGCCTAATGCTCCAGGATGTTCTGCATTCTGCTGCCACCTAGCAGTTAGGCAGTTACAGGCTGAGCTATGTCCTTCACAGAATTCATAGAATTCACAGAATCACTAGGTTGGAAAAGACCTTAAAGATCATAAGTCCAGCCCATCCCTGACACCTCAACTAAACCATGGCACCAAGTGCCACACCCAGTCTTTTCTTAAACACATCCAGGGATGGTGACTCCACCACCTCCCTGGGCAGACAGTTCCAGAACTTTATCACTCTTTCTGTAAAAAACCTTTTCCTAATATTCAACCTATATTTCCCTTGGTGCAACTTAAGGCCGTGTCCTCTGGTTCTGTCAGTTGCTGCCTGGAGAAAGAGACCAACCTCCACCTGACTACAATCACCTTTCAGAGAGTTGCAGAGAGCACTAAGGTCACCCCTGAGTCTCCTTCTCTCCAGGCTGAACACCCCCAGCTCCCTCAGTCGTTCCTCACAAGGTTTGTGTTCCCAGCCCCTCACCAGCCTCTTTGCCTCCTCTGGATGTGCTCGAGCATCTCAACATCCTTCCCAAACTGAGGGGCCAGAACTGGACACAGCACTCAAGATGTGGCCTCAGCAGTTTCCTTCATCAGTTTCCATCCTCTTGTCATCTCCTTTCCCCTATTCCTTCAGGCTTTGAGGCCAAATGGACCGAGCAGTTCCTGCAGGGATCCCATGGACAAGCGTTCATCCTTATGAAGGGCCCTCTCCTTAACTGACTCTTTGATGTTGGAATCTTCCTTGCTTGTCACTGGGTCCCTTGCCTCTCTCCTTGAAGTGGCAGCACCAGGTCCTGGATTCTGGTCTTCCAGACTTCCTGTGTCTTGCTTGAAGTCAAAATGCTGTTTTCAGCAGAGCGTGCTTGCTTTCTTCCTGTAGGAGAGAGGTAATGATTAATGGCAAGAGCAGCTCTGTGTAATTCAGATTACATGATGAAATTGACTGGGTTCTCAAACCATATGCTTGTTCCTCTTGCTCAATTCTGAGTCTTTGTTTTAGCTTCCAGAACATGTCAGGACTACCAGCCTGGATTTTCTTTTGGCTGAGGCCCTGCCAAGCTGCCATTTCTGTCTATTGCTGTTTTTCTTCCCTCAACCCCCTTGCCCTGCAGTGCTTCCCTCAGCCAGTCATTTGCCCTTAAAGATCTCTGCTATCTTTTGGGATATAAATTTCAGAATCTCATTTTCCACCCCTTGTGCCATCATCTGAGGTTGTGTTAAAGTGTCTTTGGCTGTAGTTAACACCTACATGGTGAGAGAGGTTTGGCCTCTTGTCATGGATCCACATCCATCAGGTGTGCCCAGAGAGAACCCATTTGAAATTTTCAGGTGGGTGGATTCTCAATTCCACCTTGACTGAGGCATCAGCCTTCCTGTGTTTGGTTAGTTGGATTATTTTCCCCTTTTCAAGCTTCAGGTATTCAGGATTTAGGCAACGCTTCACAGCCCTGATAAGTTGTGAGAATGGGACCAGGTGCTTCACTACACTTTCTGCACTACTTTTTTTGCAAGATCAAGAGCACTGCACAATACAGGGCCAGCTGTTGTTACCATATTCAGCTAGAGTTGAATCTGTCACTGTGGGCCTTGAAAAGGATTTTCCTCTTGATATCTAAGTAGCCCTCTCATTTCTGTTTGTACCACAGGTGTAAGACACCTGAGAAGCATCCCAGGTGAATGTTGCAGGTGGCAGATTAGTGTTGCCTGTAGTACCTTCCACCACATACAAATATGAACCAACAGAATGTATTACTGTTTGGAGTCACTGCTCATGGCAACTCAAAGCAGCAGAATTATTTTCCAGAAACTTCATTCCTTAGTGTGTGTCATATGCACTTGCTTCTTCTCTGTTTATACCCTTGGTAGGTTCTTGCTGTGGGGATTCAGCAGTTCACAAGGAACTGAAGTAGCAGCAAGGATATGCCTCTTTCTCTTCTCAGCCCTCAGCTGGGAGGAGGTGAGGTAGCTGGAACCTTGTGTTTGGGGTACTGCAAGGGCAAAACTTAGTGGGATGTGTGTGCCCTCTCTGTGAGAACGTGTGTGCTGACAGCCTTCACCCAAGGCCCAGCGTTGATGCATGTATCACGAACAGAATCCAGTGAAAAACTCATCTCTAGCTAGCCAAGCCCCATGGCTTTCAAAAGGCCTGATGAGACTCAGCATTTGTGGATATTGTCACCTAAGGTGATGGAGTTGCGGAGCTGGGATGCAGGTCTTTGTGGTGGTGTTACTGGTGTGGATGAAGCTTGGGAACACCAGCTCACAGCAGAGATTCCCTCTTGGTTGTGCCAAGAAACTACTGCTGCTTGTGCTAAGAACTATTAGTATTCTGTGGCTTCCTCACAGATGTCTTGATTAGAAATATAGTGTTTGAATATATGCTAACAGTACCTTAAATACAGGTTTATGCAGCTTGCAAACAGAATTTATTTCTAATATGTGTAATGGATCTTGATGAAAGTCATCCACAGTGAAGTGGGATATTTATTTGCTTTCTGCCTGGAGGCTTATGTTGTTGTTTAACTTGATTTTGATACTCAAAAGCATTTGTAAGCAAAACAGTGGTATTGGATATCTTTTCAGCTCTTTCTGAGCTCATTCAGCTAGAAACCCTAAAAAGAAATTGGCAGTGATAAATTCAGTTCATTAAGTTCATTTTAAGCATGACAAGTTGATTTTATGTTTATTTAAGACAAAGTGCCAACAGCTGACCATGAATATCTTAAGCCAAATGTAGTTAACATAATAGCTATAAATTGGAAACCTTGTAGAGTTTTCATTGTAAGTGCAAGCATTAAGTGAATGAGAGCATGAGAAAAATTACTGGTTTTATTTATTCTGATGTAGATATTTATACTTTGGATTGCATTAAAAAGGATTAATACTTAAAAGTGGATTTTCATGTGTTTAGGGCTGAAATGTATGTATAAATGTAGCTTCTCAAATGGTCTGTGGTTGACCATGATTTTGGGGGACCATAGGCAAAAATGAGTGCACTGGATTTTTTTCATAATTAGGATAGTATTTCAGAGGTTTTTGCTTTTCTTATTGTTTTCAGGCATTACTTTGGTTTATGTCACTTCTTCAGGAATTTAGCATGTGATTGAAGCTGATATTAAGAAACAGTTGCAGTTTTCTTCTATGCTTAAGGCAAGTGATCTAATTTGAATTCAAAGAAGGAATCTACAAATGAATAATTTTCATATCTTTTTTGAATTGTAGAATAGAACAGTTTTGATTAGCTGCCATCTACAGTGTCTTCAGCTTTGTTAATTGTTACAGCTTCTCACATCTCCCAAAGCACTTAATGAGCTTGGTGGTGTAGAGGGGTACTCCTTAGAGTCCTTATCACACTCTGCCTGGCTTAAGGGAAGCATTTTGCTGTGCACCTGAAAATCCTTTTGGAAAACGGGCCTAGCATGTGGTACTACAGTTAAAAGACAAAAGACCAGCTTAAATTGAATGGAGCATAAACCACGAGATGAAGAACCTATTTGTTCCAGAGCAGGGTTATTCATCTTTGTTAGGTGACTCTTCATTCACAACTGGTCATTCCTTACATGAGGTTTGAGCGCTTAGTGGAGCAATTAATGAATTAGTGACAGGCATGCGTACAGAAATACATAAAGTAAAAGTCAGGCAATTAGGCTAGTTAAAGGTGATTTTTATATATATATCTTATCCACAAAGAGAGATTTTCACTGTCTTTGCTGAATTTTGAAAGGAGGATGAGTCTTTGGATCAGTTTGTAGGAATTAATAGAAGCACGTTTAAGAGACAACTGCATGTTTTAACCACTGAGTCAATGAAAAGCCTAAAACCAGTTTGGAAATTTCTGAAAATATGGCTCTAATTAGAAGGATCTCAAACAGTAGAGCTCCATTCTTAATGTTTTTCAAACTTCTTGCATCAAATAGATTATATTAAGGGAAGCTTCTCCCCCCTGCCAGCTACGACTGTAGCCTTGAGCACAGCCTGTGCCTGGGATATTTGCCTACTTCTAGCTGTGCAAGATTACAAATTCTTGCTTGCCAAGCCCATTTTCCAGGCATCTCCACCAGAGAGCTGCATCCTGACCTCTATTGCAGCTGAGTCCCTGCTAACTCTGCATTTATCCAGACTTGAAGCAAGCAAGGCAGAAATGCTTCCTAGGGCTCTCAGTGCCTATTTGTAGGAATCGATTTGCAGCGTGTTGGGGTGGAACTTATTTGTTCCTCCCGGTCACCTTGGGGAGGAGGATGTGTGGAAATGCTTCGAGCTGCAGCATTTACAGGAAAACTTTGCCTCTTTTTCCTTTTATCTCTCTGTTTCAGACAAAATCATGGATTCAGGATTGCTGGATGAGAGCAGCATCCATGCAGAAATATAAGCAATTATAGGTGGCAATAAGCAATTATCCCTAGCTTTCAGGAGGGGGTTCTTTGTAAGAGGGACTGCCACTCCCAATGCCAGGTTATGCACATATGCATGTCTTAACCAAACCAGAGTGTGTAATTACAAATTCAGCATTTGTGGGTTGCAGTGGAGTGCACTTTCAGTGGGCTGAAGGCACTGCTTCCTGAAGTGTTTGAATGTCATTTTGGTCAATACTGTCCATTATTATGGCATGTTAAGGCTTGAATTTCTTTTTGAGAACATGAGTAAGACTTTTCCCGAGAGTGGGTCAAGACATGACTCTTGAAGGGACTGAGGAAATGCAGGTTCTTTTGCTGATGTCAAGTAAAGCAATCTTTCCTTTCCTTGGTAGAAAAATGGCAGTGTGAAAATTAATTACTCTTGTGGGATAGATGTTGCTTTATATATTCTGCTAATCTGGTTTTCTGTTCATTTCATTAAAATTCAATCTTATAATTAAATGACTGTCTCTAATTTCCTGATTCTTCCCTTTGTAAACACCAAATGGCAAAGTTTTGCATAGCTGGACTAGCTCATGAGGAAGAACATAAGTAGTGATAAAACTACTAATATATTAAAAGTCACTGCAGGCATTCTTCTGCTAATCCACATCTAATTAAAAAAGCTGAAAAGTATATCTGACTTAGGTATAGCAAACCTACATAATTCTTTTCTGTGGGTCTGTGGAGAACCAGCTTTTATGCTGTTGCATGTGGGCAGCATAAATAGGATGGGTGTTATTGCTGGCTCGTGGACTTGGGTGGAGAAGTCCAGACTGCAGAGTTTCTTTCCGAGAGGCTGAGAGAGCACCACATGTTCTCTGCCCCTCAGGGTGGCTGCTCTGTGAAGACTTCCTTGGCTGATAAGGAATCCTTTGCTTGTACTCAGGAGCTCCATAGCAATTTTTTCCTCCTTCACATGTTCCCTACTATTCTCCACGTGGCTGTTTCTTACAGCAGTGGCTGATCTCAGCCCCGATCCCTTTTCCATGGTACTTGTGGAAGTGTGCAGGAGTCCTGGATGTCCATGTTGGTACAGTGCAGGTGAATCTTTGTGTTTCATGGCACAGCTGCAGAGTATCAAATGGTTAAATCATGACATGCTTTTCTGCATTAGTGTCCTCTTTCATGCTGTCCATTTGTTCCTTCAGGCTTCTCCCTCCTGCAGTCCTTTCCAGCCTGAATAATTCTGTGTTTGTGTGTGTTGTGCAGGTATTGGTGTGTTGGCAGTTTTGTGTTTCAGGGTTTTTTGGGGAAAGTGTTGTGGTTGGTGTGTTTTGGTTTTATTTTGGTGGTTTTGCTTATTTTGTGTCTCAGCTTTGTCTTTTGAATTTCTTTTAAAGTTTGGAATTTGGGTTTGGGAATCTGTTTTAAAATTCCTATGTGAAAGTTGGGACAGGAAGCAGATTTCTTCTACAATGAATGCATTGCATTTAAGGGAATAGTTTCCATGATAATTAAAAAAATAATGAAAATAGATTAAGTTTTCATCCTCACTTTGTAAATTTTTGAATTTGCAGTGAAGAGTTACCTTTCCTCAGATAGACCAAAGATTTCTGCTGTGACACAAGTTCTTTTTCACTTTGTACTGAGTAGGTTGCTTGCGTAGAAGTCCTGAATAACGAGTCGAAGAAAAATGTTTTTTCAGGAAATAGTGTATTTCAAGAGTAGAGTAGGAGTAGATTCAGGTTAATTTTACCATCTCTGGCTTTCTTCCCCTCAGCCACCACCACCAAAAACTGCAATGGCTGAAATACTATTTTGAGCGTTTCTAAATGTCAAGTATTTGGTGCTGCTAACAAATGATAATGACTGTGAGAGAATTTGTCCTATAGGGCATCTTTGTGGGATGTGTGAATTCCAGGTAATTTCCTCTTTGGCTTAATGAGGATAGAAGCTTCAGATTTGGTCTTGTTATTAGGAGAGGAAACTCCTGTTACAGATTTGTTCTAGCACGAGTACTGCAGTCTTGCAATACAATTAATCATCACTGATTTTAGTAAGAGGGGGTTGGCACCTCTTTTCCTTTTCTCATGCAAATGTTGAGTGACTGTTTCAGAGGACTACCAAGTATTTAGCCAGCTGATACAGAGAAGAATATCTTTAGCAAGAGAGTTATTTAGAGTTATTTTAGAGTTATTTATTTCCATTATTAAGACTCTCAATATGAAAGGTAAGAGACTGAATTTCTGACTGTGAATTGCAGAAGAAGGATCCAAATTTGTGTCTTTGATATCTTAGCTACACCGTATGGCTGTAGGTCGTAAGGTTGGCTGACAACAGTGTATCATCCTCCTCTTCTCATCCTTGTCCTCTCTGCTTTGTGACTCATGCCAAGTCTGCCTTGTGAGTCCAGTGCTTCAGTTTTGGATGTCCTTGGGGGCTTAGGAGTAAACTGAAGGAAGTTCTCCTGCCTTGCTCCAAGCTGAACCACCACTGTCGTTGTGTAATACATTCTGTGCACAGAACGTTTGTCCACTGGGATATCACGGAGCTAGAATCTTCAAATCCTTAATATACAAAGTGCTGTTTGAAGGGAAGGGGTGATGTCTTGGGCTTATCATTGATGCCTGTATGGGTTGCTGTTCACTTGTCATTGGTGTTTTGATTTCAGCTTTTGTCTTCATGACATTTCTTAATATTTTTAATTGTCGCTGTTCTCTTCTAAATCCTTTCCCATAGACATAATGGCTACATTGGATAAAACTGAACAGATGGTTTCTGCTCATACGTAGAATACTATCAGGAACTGTTAAACAGGTTTTGGTGTGAAAGCAGAGTTAGTCTGAGCTGTATTAATTGAGCAATTAACAGTGAAGGTTCTTCTGTATCTACAGGTATTAACCAGAGAAGTCCACACCAAATACCGAGGTACAAATGCAGGTGAAAATTGGTTTTTTGATTCTAGGAACAAAGTACTCCGCATAGAGGATGTTGCCATTATTGCCATAAACTCCTGTTAATGCAAATATTCAAGGGGGCTTTTTAAATATGGTATTTGCAGAAACAGAGTGTTTAGAAGTAGGCTTCATCTCACCTAATTCTTGGTGTCTAAAAATAAATCAGTAAAGTGTCTCTGCACGCCCTGTGATAGCTGAGGAGAGACAGGTATGTCTGTTGGCTACTCATCCACCCTAAATGAGGTGTCTGAGCTGCATAGGATGAACTGCTCTCCAGTGGTCCTGTCCACATTCAGTAGGAAACAGGGGTTCTCCTGTGAATGTTGTGTCCTTCAAAAGTGTGGCTGTCTTAGGGGGGTTCCCTGATCTTTACTGGTTTATTGCACTTTTGAAATCATCCCTTCCCTCCCCAGAACTTTCTCTGTGAGGTTCCTTGTCTGTCTCCAAGCAGTTTCTCTCTGGGTTTAAGGAAGGAAGAGGAAAGGAAAATTATTGGGCTCAGGGCTTTGTTTGTTTGTTGTTTATTGTTTGGCATTTTTTAAATAAAAAAATAGCTTTCTAAATAAGACAAACAACCTTGTGTCCCCCGATTATTTGTTTTGTAAGGAGAGGAAGAACAAGCAAAGATCATTCAGTATGTTAGATTAGAAACTGATACCTCAGAGACTTGGTACACAATAAAAGTTGCTGGCCCAGTGGTTTTACTTAGCAGGGTGAAATTTCTCCTTAGAGTAGAGGTCAAATGTTTCAGGATTGTGGAGGATGTGGTAGAGAGGTAGAAACTCAAAACATGATGAGGAAAAAAATGCCTTATTCCTCTGAAGTGTACCAGTGATCTGGCCTTCCAGATGCCATTTAGCTGTAGATACACTGTCATGCTTTGTAACTTGCACTTTTTATCTTATATATACATTCCGTTGGTATACTGTGGATCTTCAGGATTGCTTATTTAGGAGAGAGTGAGACATTCCAGTAGCCAAGAGGGCAATTAATGAGGAAACATGAAAAAGGGCCAAACAATAACAGCAACTGCCAAACCTCAGCTGCTTTGGGAACAGTATTTTGGCAAAATTCCTTCCCTAGATTGCTTATTATGCATTTAGGAGGATAGTTCAGAAGGATAAGGACTCCTGAGATCTGGTGTCTTCCTTCAGACTTCCTTACTGACTCTATTGGGGAAATCTTTTTTAGTTTAAGAACATCAAGTGTCATGAAAGACTGGCTGAAGATGACATACTAGAATAAACTGGTGATTCATATTAGTGGGAAGTGGAGCAGTAATCATTTTAAGTGTACTGAAGGAGTTTGGTGAAGCTGCTAATGTACAGAAATATTCTAATTATAACCAGTTAGAAAACCAGGCTGCAGTGAAAGGTATTTGTACCTTCAAAGATTGGGGGAGGATGATCTTTTTGAGGTCTGGGTCTCAGTGCCCTGTGGTATCTAATCAGAAGAGCTTAGTATCGTTCAAGAATAATTGGGCTGTTGGATCTATAACATTCGTTTATACAAGGAAAATACAAACAGCAAAACACAAAATCTGGTTGCAAGATGCACAGCCTTGTTTTATTGTTACAAAGTGAGCTGAGTTAAATGTAATTGTTAATGAACTTCACACAGCAGGGGCAAAGCAGTGCAGCTTCTGTGAAGGAAAACTGAGCTGTGCACATCTGTGCAGATTAACATGAAGGAATTAAGAAATTACTCTCTCATAGATTTCTTAAACGCTTTGAAAGTAAGGCACTCTGGTTTTCAGAATGCCACAGTTAATTCTAGATATGTTTTAAGACTCCATCCTCACACAGCTGTTAAGTATACTTACTAATAAATTTGAATAACTTAGCAGTAGCTGAACAGTATTAGTGGTGTAAAACTTGCGATTGGTTCAAAATTTTTCAAGTAGAGAGTATGAGAGAAGACTCTGTGGTGTTCCCTAGGGATCTCAAAGGAGGTGGGCACCTGGCAGTCTGACACACAGCCCAAGTTGTGCAAGTCTGTGTTGGAAAGGTTTCTGTTCTCTCTCAGCTTCTGCAGCTGTGTGTTGGGTGGGACAAGTCCTCAGGCTTGGAGCAGTGGGTAGTCTCATACTTCCAAACTGCAAACAGTGCCTGACAAAGAAAATGGGAGGGAAATATTTTCCATTGGTATTGGAAAAATCAGAGCCAGGTAGTAATGTTTGTGAGGATATGTATATGTCATATGTAATACTTTACAGGGAGCAAGGTGGGTGGTGTTTATTTTGACCACTATACAAGAAAAGAGAGATGTTTAATACCCTGAATATTAATTAAAATTTCTTCCTTATTCCTTACATCATGTCTTGCTAACCTGTGAAGCTCAGTGCTATATGATAGCTAATCTGAAGAGCTTAATAACATTCAAAATTAATTAAAGTTTTGGATGGATACCATGCTCTGTTATCTTATGCAGGAAAAAGATAAACCCTCCAGCTTCAAAGATGAGTTGGTAATAACCAACACTGAAAAAAATTTGACTGTCAGCCACTGTTCATTAAAAAGCCTGAGGATCAGTCATTGCTGCTGCAATGAGAGAACAAGGGCAGACAGTCTGCTCAGAGATACTGCCTGCTTGCTGAAAAGAACACTTTTACAAATGGTCTGTTGTTTGGGCCACCTTGATTTTGCTTTCAAAGCATAAAACCTCCAGAACCACAGGTGAAAGAACATCATACATACTGCTTGCCTCAGATGTTTGTACATAAACTAATACTGCAGTGGGGCTGTCAGCAGCAAAGCAACTGAAGTTAGTTGTTATAGTTATTGGTAGATTTCTATCAAGGCAGTACTCACTGGGGTATTTCTGCTTTTATTTTAGTTGAAGATATATGTTTGCTATGTGTGATTTGTGTTGGCATTACATGCCTCCTGCAGCAGGCAGACTCGGGGAGATTGCTTGTTTGTTTGCTTATTGTGGTGGGTTGACCCCTGCTGAATGCCAGGTGCCCATCAAAGCTTCTCTGTCACTCCCCTCCTCAGCTGGACAGGGGAGAGAAAATGCAATGAAAGAAGCGTGGGTTAAGATAAGGACAGGAGTGATTCACCAGTTACTGTTATACTGAAGTATGTGCAACAGACTCAACTTGGGGAAATTGAGTTTTATAACAAATGAAATCAGAGTAGGATAATGAGAAATAAAACCAAGTGATAAAACACCTTCCCTCCACCCCTCCTTTCTTCCCAAGCTTATTTTAACTCCAAAATTGTTAGTGGTGCAGGGATCAGGGAATGGGTACTCTGGTCAGTTCATCACATATTGTCTCTGCTGCTCTTTCCTCCTTGAGGGAAGGACTCAATCTCTTCCATCATGGGGTCTCTCCAACAAGACACAGTCCTCCACAAACTTCTTCAGTGAACTTCCCATGGACTGCAGTTCTCCACAAACTGCTCCAGCATGGGTCCTTCCCATGGGGTGCAGTCCTTCAGGAACAGACTGCTCCACTGTGGGCTCCTCTCTCCATGGGGCCACAGGTCCTGCCAGGAGCCTGCTTATCCACCCACTTTCCCTGGGGTCACAGCCTCCTTTGGGCATCCACCTGCTCTGCTCCCCTGTGGATTTCCATAGGCTGCAGGGGCACAGCTGCCCCACTGTGAACTGCACCTCAGGCTGCAGGGGAATCTCTGCTCCAGAGCCTGGAGCACCTCCTCTTCCTCCTTCACTGACCTGCATGTCTGCAGGGCTGGAGCTTTCACATATTCTCACTCCTCTCTTCTCTGGCTGCAGTTGATTCAGCACGGTGACTTCATCCTGTTTTTAAATCTATGATCCCCTCACTGTCTGTGATGGGCTTGGCTTAGTCACTGGCAGGACTGTCCTGGAGCTGGCTGGCATTGGCTCTGTTGGACATGAGGGAAGCTTCCAGCAACTTCTCAGAGAAGCCCTGTAGCCCCTCTTCCCCCTCCCAAAACCTTGCCATGAGTACTCAATACACATACCAACTCTGTGGACACTTAGACCAAGGAGAGAACATTGTGACTGTAAAATTACCTGCTGATATGAAAATGTTTTACATTAGTTTGCAGAATATAACAGATTTTTTTTCTATCACTTTGTAAAAACAACTTGCATGGTCAGATTTATTGTATTAATTTGGTTTGGATCTTACAAGATCTAAATTGACAAGCATCTTAAAAGTATCTGCATTTTTTTTTTTTTGCAGGGTATTATAGAGAAATCGAAAGTGAAAGGAATTCCTATCATTATTGATGCAGTAAGTATTTTCTTTATATCAGTCAGTGGTTTAACATTTAGGAATCTATTCAGTAAATGTTCTTACTGTGTTTTGCAGGATGGACTGTGGCTCATTTCCCAGCAGCCTTCTCTTATTCAAGGCTACCAGCGAGCTATTCTTACTCCAAACTATATGGAGTTCAGTAGGCTCTATGAAGCCATGGTGAGCTGTTTGCCTTTTTGGTATTTATGTATGTGCAAGTTTAGTCTTTTTGTCCTTGAAAATAGGTAACTTATTACTGGCTTAAATATTATGTGCTGTTTCCTGTATGTGAGAGAAACACTCTCTGGGTTATTACTCCATGGGGTGATTCTAATTGCAATGCATATTCTTAAACTGAGCTCTTTTTTAAAGAAGACCCATTCTCATGCATTTTTTAACATTGCAGTGGGTATAGAAAAAAATACACTGAAAGATTGACGATGTTGCTTTTTTTTTTCTCCCATGCATATGTAACTAGCATGTGTTGGAATATGTTGTTCTAGTAGCAAAATATGTACTGTGTATGGAATTCTTGTGTTGTAGCTTAGAGACCCCGTAGACAGTAGTGATCATCATGGATGTGTACTAAGACTCAGCCAAGCCATGGGGAATTTGACAGTTGTGCAAAAGGGAGAAAGAGATCTTATTTCAGATGGAGAGAAGGGTAAGTGAAGCCTTCTGCTTTTAGCAATGTGATTGTTCTGTTCTGTTTGCTGTCAGTCGTAGTCCAGTAGAGTGTATAGCAATTGGCTGTATTCTCCTGAAGGTTGGAGGGATTGCTGCCTTTGCAGACCTTTAGATGATTTGTGTAAATTGATGTTTTAAGAGTGCAACTAAATTTATTTGCTGAAAAAAGTTGCTGATTTTATTTTGAGTTTATAGATGTTATATTTTACATTACATGGGTATTGAGAAATTAATTATTTAATCTTTGTGAATTGTTTGAAAGTTCTTTGCTGAGATGGTTTACGTAAGTGCAGCTGTCATTGCTAAATTGATACAAAATAATACTGTTAGTTCATGATGTATCAGTGTGTGTGAGAAGTGAAGATGTCTTGAGGCTCATGACCTGCTCAGTTCCTTGATGCTCTCCATCATGGGGCTGCAGATTAGCATGTACATACATAACTTTACAGCAGCCTTGACAAATTAAAAATGAACTCTAGATTGCCATTACAACAGTCTCATACCAATATGGTTTAAAGTATACTTAATAAAATTAGCTGCTTGTCTGATGCATTTTATACTGATCATGTACTGTGATCAGTATAAAATTAATTCACCAATGCTTTTGTCACATTTAGCCTGCATGGTCTTATTTCACATACATTACAAGCAGCAGCTCTGCTTTTAATTACTTGAAATGCTAATCTCTGATAAATGTTTATGCTGCTTCAGAACTGTTTTGTATATACAGTCAATTTTTCATTACTGGGAGCCATGAAAGTGTTTTGTAACAGAAAAACAGATGTAATATGACAACCGGCTTGTGCAGAGCCACCTTCCACATTCCCCATTAGTGCAGATCCTGTAGCAGGCTGCAGCAAGAGGGACCTGGAAGCAGTATGGTTACATCTGTGTGGTGAAGGACCTTCCTGACACAGTACCCAGGTTTCCCCACAGAAAGTCTGCTGTCATATTTGCACCCACAGCAGACTTGATTTGTAACCGTGGACAGTGAGGCCAGGCTTAAGGGTGGATGAACTCTGCTGGAGGATAAAATGCCTTGACTCCAGTTTGTGCCAGCTTTAGAGCACTGTAGCTGTCTTCTTCCTCTGCTTTTATGTCAACACTATTCTTTTTATACAGGATTGTGTCTTTTTAAATGAACCTTGGGAAGACTGGGTGAGCACTTTAGATTGAGTACATTATCTAGAATATGCCTGTTCTCCTTTTGACCTGTTGCTCTTGAGATATGTGTATCCCCACACCTGCTGGAGAGACAGGAAAGGTCTCCAATGTCTCTTGTCATGCAGGATTGAAAAAAAAAAACAGGAAACAAGTGAAATTCTTTCCAATTTCAATTTTGAATGTTCATATGTGGCACAAGTTCACGTATGTCTTGTGTGCTTTTGGGGTTTTTTTTCCACACCTTGTTATTTGTCTCTGTTGTGTTCTGGTATTTTCTTCTATTAGTGAAGTGGCTTTTGTTTTGAAATAAAAACAGTTCTGTGCCTTTGTAGCAGTTGATAGATGTCCAGCTATAGGCTGCTTTCTTGTTCTTACCTTGGTGCTGTCACTGGTGCTTTGTTGGATTACAGACATTACAGGCAGCATTGCTGAGCTAAGAAAGCAGGTTATAATGTCTGTTACAAGAACTGGTTTTAGAGTTTGCATGACTTTGAAGAAGGTTCTTGAGAATTTTGCAGAAGCTACAGACATCAGCTTCCATTTAATAACCATGTTCTTTGGGTCTAATCTGCTGGTCATTTTTTTAAAAGCTTCTCAAATGCAAAATTACTTTGAGAAAGGAGATTCTACTGTGTGCTCTGTGCCAAACATGGAGTATGTTGTCGTGTCACTGACCTTGAATTCTTCAGGTTTTTTGCTCTTATTTTTCATCTGTCTCTTCTTTTGATCTGATGTCATTTTTTTTCAGCTAAGACCACATACATGAGAGAAATCCAAGGTTATTGGATCACCCCAAGGTCCTCTGAGCACAATCAAACATTATGAAAAGATCAGTGTATCCTCTTGCCTTGTATTTGTCATGTCATCATCCATTTGTAGTGCTTAAGCCCTACCTATTAGGCATTTCCTGCTTGACCCTCCTGTGTGTCAGCATACTGACACAGTAGTTTGCATGTATTACTTTTAAACTTTCTCCTTTGGGAAAATACTGTATGTGTGCTTTCCAGGAAAAAAAAATAGAGAGAGGGAGAGAGAAAAGTAAGTCTCAGTGCTCTCCAGGAAAACCAGAAATTGAGAAATTGTAAACTTCACAGGGTAACTTTAGTGTTTTATGCTTAGTTGTTGAGGAAGTAAGGCTTTTTGAAGATGCCAAATGTTGCAGTAGGGAAGATGAGGTTTGTGAATGCTTTATAGCTTGGAGTGATTATAGTGGTTATTTTCACAGTACTTTTATTCATGAGTCTGTAGAAAATCCAGTAGACAGTTTACTTCTCCTACCTGAAGATAGAAAGAGTTACCAGGTGATTTGGTGTCAGGTATTGCTGAAGAATTACTCTCAGTAAAAAGCTTTGTAATCTACACAGAGAGGCTCAATAAATTCTGATTGCAAGCTGAAGTTTAATAAATTCAAAGTCAGATTTAGACAAATTAACTAGTACAGCCACATACCTGAAACTTGGGTAGATTCACAAACTTTGAAGTGTCTGGATACCTCTGAAGTTTGTTTTCATGGATCAGACTAGCTGGTGCAGGTGATTCCTCACAGCTTCAAAGTCACATACTGGCCTCTGTGAAAGCAGTAACAGTCCTCCAGTATAAAGGAGGTTTTTCTAAATTTTGTCTCCGTTTCAGTAGTCAGCTGCCAACTGGCCTGTAAACATAATCACCAAGATTTTAAATTAAGTTTTATATACTCTTTTTCTCTTTCCTTTTGCAATTTCACATTATAGCTTGGTCTACAGTTGTTGATTCCCTGCTCTACAAAGATGAGCTTCACCATGCTCTTGGTAGGTGATATCAGTGCCATCACTGACCAGGGTAGGAATGAGTACTCAGCCTGTGGGTAAAAGGTAAGTCAGCTTTTATTCACTCTGGCACAGCTCTCTAAGGTTATCTTTTTTATTATTCTTTAGAGAACTGGTCAATAATAAAGTGTGGTTATACCAGCCTTAGTTCCTAACATGTTTAAAATTTGGTTAGGTCCTTGAATTAGAGTATTTGGATTTTGGTTTTAAACATTATAGTGAGTTTTTCTGTGTTTGACCCTCCTCCCTTTCAAAAGGCAGGGTTTATGGGAACCACCTCGCTACTACCTGGGACTACTTCTGCCTGGAACTAATAGCCAAATTTGGTTTCTCTCCAGTTGCTCAGCTGCAGCTATGGTCAAAAGAAGCAAGGAAGCATGCGAGGCAGAATACTGAGTACTGGCTATGGGGTAAAAAGCCAACTCTTGCCATAAGCCCTCAAGCAGTACTTCCAATTCCAGCCATTCATCTCCCCACACAGCTGGAAAGGAAGCTCTTCAGTGCTTGTCACTGCCTGCCTCACTTGTCACTGCCTGGCTGCTGAGCAAATCTCACCTAGATTTATAACTGAGAGGCAGCACCTTGTCTCCAGCCCTGCTTCTGCAGAACAAGCAGAATGGGGATGTGATGGTTCCTGTCCCTGGTGCCACTGTGCTGTCTCTGGCACGTGCAGCCCAGCCAGCTTCTCCCTGGCACTGTTCACCTGGCCCCTGGCTCCTGTGCCTATCCAACAGAACTAATGGAAAATTTGGGTCATTTTCGTCTCAACTTAAATTGACTGCTCTATCTAGCACTCAAGGACTTATCTAAGTTTTAAAAGTGTGATTAGGGAGTAAAAAAGTATAAGCACCCTTTATATAAAAGCCAACTTACATTTTCCACATCAGTTGAGTTGTTTCTCCAGCTGGAGTCATTAAACTTGGTTTCCCTGTCTGTATGCACTCTAGGACATGTTCCTGGGAATCCATGATCTCCAGCTATGTGCTTTTGTGAACTAACTTGCAAAAGGAAAAAGATAAATTTCTTACTAGTATAAATACATATGCTAGGTCAGAGATGTATATTGGTAAGAGATTTTACTAAAAATCCGATAATGGTCTAAGTCTTGCATTGATGAGGCAAAATGATCCTTGGTAGCTATATTATTTGCATAGAAAATGGAAATCTTAAGCCTTTTAATTAAACTGGAGTGTGTTTGTTGTGTGGTGTGGCTGTTAGCTGATTGATCCAGTTGGGTCATATCAGAAGTTAGAATGGTCATGTTTCATACATGCATTCCTGACCACATTAGGGTGAGTGTAATATTCCTCTTCTATAAGAGGAAAACAAGTGCAAGGAATTTGTTCAGGATATCTGAGATTCAGGAGTTAAATTTAAATCTCCAGTCTTTCAGTCTGCCATCTCAATAAATGCGATATTTCACGTAGGCTCTTCAGCCTTCTTGACCATCATCAGAACAACTAAACTATCCCATATTTCACATGCCGTGCTCTAAATGCAAAAGTAAACACCACCCCAGAGATCTATTTATTTTTGTCACCACTGGGTGAACATGGTGTATCAGGAACAAACAGACACACACTATCTTTAGTAGTTAGAAAAACTTTGGTTTTCTGACTTTGACATATCTAGGAGCTGGCATTGTAAATGGTGCTGCTTGCATACAGCCATACATCAAAATCTGTGCTTCCCAGTTAAACTGTAGTGCTTGAAGGCAGCAAAACTACTGCATTCTGATTTTTTTTTTTTCTTCAAAGAGAGGACAGCTATTTTCAATTACATAACAGACTGTTGTGTTTTGGGTTTTTAATTAAGCATACAATACCCATAAACAGGTAATTCTGGGCTTTTGGCAGCAGCAAAATTTGGGCTGGGAATTCTTTCAGCTTAAAACTTGGCAGTGATACAGCTAGGTGTGGCACCATGCTCTGAATGCTTTCACAAATATTAATGTGTGTCTTACCTTCAAGAAGTGCTGAAAAGGGAGTGATGGTATTTTATGGCCTGAAATATATTAAACACAGACCTACTAAATGACTTGGCCATAGTTACTAAGAAAGTCTGGGGCAGAGTTTTGAATCGTTTGAAGCCTAAAATTCTTGAACGTCTACTTTACAATATTCTGTCAGTATAACAGCCTTCAATTTTTTGTTTCTGTTGCACTCATTTCAGTACAAATTATTTCCATGGATTTAGGTACACAAGAAATCCATGTGATTATATGTGAGGGATGTGTTGTATTTGCTGCCTAAAGCTCTGGCAGTATTTATGTGAAGTTTACTTGCTGAGACTGTGTTGAAGCTGTTGAATAGGACTGTGGCTGTTCTGACTCTAGCAGATCTCCTTGCAGGCATTTCTTCAGTGATGACATTTTTATTTCATCTAGCCTTTTCTTCTGATAGTATACGTGTGCTGCATGGATAAGTGCTAGGGAGTTGGGTAATTTTTTTCCCCTGAGAGTTACTTGATATAAATCAGTTTTCATTAAAAAACTGTCCACTACTTATACTGGGGTGGGTTTTCTTTGATTGATTACCCTGAGAAATAATGACATCAGATTTGGTTGCTCAGACCAAAAACAGAACTAGACACCTTGCTGTAACAGCCAGTTTGACCAGTGTTAATTGTGTGTTTCTGTCAGTGGAACTGTAACTGAACCTCTCCATTGTTTTGATCCAGACTGGTGTCAAACTAATTGACCTTAAGTGGCCCTGGATGCTGCCTTTTCAAAATTGACACACTGTGGTGATTTCAGTCTTTGTAGTTTCCTTCTTGTTCCACATCCAGTCTCACATCCATCATCTTGGTCCCCTCAGCTCTTCCAAGAACCATGTTTTCTATGTTTGCTGATGTACATGCCTGTCCCTAGTTGAATGTGCTACAGGCTTGCTGAACAACAGATCAAAACCAGCTTCATCCTCACGCAAACAGAGCATTGTGCAGGTTTCCAGGAATTAGAACTGCCCACCTTCCTGACTGACTATTTAGCCATGTCCAGCTAATCGAGGTCCTGTAATGTTGCCACTGGTTGTGACTGCTCAGTGCAATGTAAAGACATCAGCCCATGGTCCTGAAAGAACTGCTGGGACTGTCTTCACAGCAGGGCTCAGGCGTGCAGTGGGGGATGTTGCACTGGGGGAGCAGGAAGACAGCAGTTTTATTTTGCTGTTCTAGGACAAGGGTGGGAAAAGCATCCTGTGTCGATCCAGCAGTATGCTGGTTTGTCTTGATGCCACTCTGGGATTCCTTCTTATATTTTAAAAGCTCTTAATAATGGCTGTAATTCAGAAGTGTTTTTAAATCCTTTTCCCATTGCCTGTCGTCATGTTCATCAACCTTTTATTTTGAAATGTTCTTTGATCAGCCAAGCCTCTGCACAAGAATTGTGTGTTATATCTCCCTCCTCATTCAAGAGAATTTCCTCTAGTTCTGCTTCTTTGAAGGTATTCCGTGGATTTGTTTTCCAGCATCTGTGTGCAGAGTACAAAGGTCTGCTTTTGTTGTTGCCTGTGAGGTAGTCTGCACATATTTGAGACTTACTTTTTAAAAGCACAAACAAAAGACCACTTTTTCTTTTTCTTTTTTTTTTTAAAGCAGAGTATTATAATTGGCCTACTTTGAGATCTTGCTTTCCTGTACAGCTGAAAAATGACTGGAAGGTTGTGGGGCTACAGAATAGTGGCAGATGGTGACATACAGCTAATAAGCAGGGGCTTGTGCTCAGCTGTCAGTCAGAAGGCCCCAAAGCTTTTGAACAGAGGATTTCCATCCTGCCTCCTGCCAGGAGTTCAAGCCCTCAAAGTGAAAATCCTGTGAGATAGCATCTTCAAAGTAGTAGAATTAGAGGTAATTTCACCAAAGCACTGTATTTAAAATAAAAATAAGAATAAATCACACCACCTGAAAGGGCATGCCTTCTTCAGATAGCTAACTCAGAAGGGCATTACACTTGTGAAATTTGACATTAGCTACTGCTCACTGAGAAACACATCCAGAATCTTAATTTGAGAGGGGGAGGGGGAAGGGGAGAAGAGTGATTGGGAAAATGAACTGCTGGCAAGGCTGCAGTGGTGTGTGCTGTGCTCGTGGTGACTAATGAATCTTTGCCCTCTCAGTGGCAGCAAACACGCACAACTGCCTGGCCTCGTGAGCCCCACAATTACTGCTGGAAGGATCGCTAGGAAATGGAACTGAAGTACAATTCTTTGCTGTTGCACATGAACTGCAAGGGGTTTATTGGCATTATGTAGTTTTTTTACCACTTGCTAGTTAGGAAGATGTGTCTGCAAGTTGTTCAGTTCTGTGCAAATTTTTTCCATGAGTTTGAAAAAGAAAATTTTTTTCAAATGTCAAAAATATGGGCAGTACTCCCTCTAAAACACCTGGGCTGCTCTGTTTGTACTCTTTGGAGAAACTGAGGCCAGGCTTGAGGTAAGAGCTGTTGTCCAAGCAATGTCTGGTCTTGCTTTATCCTTTGCTTGTATATTTGGCATGCTCAGCAGGACACAAGTGATTGTGTGCACAGTCCTGGATACTGCAGTAGCTGACTGGCGATGCTAAGGATCGCACTTGGCCAGTCATGATTCTGCCAGCTCTTCCATCCTCCTAGGAGAGGAAAATAAATTTCTCATGGATTTTTTTTTTTCCAGAGCCAAGCAAGAAAAAAGGGTAGGTACATAGCCACAAGAGAGTTTGGAGACGGGTAGCAGAATTGATGCTGTTTTCTTTTTATGTGCCTTATATGTCCTCCAGGCTTCCTGCTTGGGCTTGTTGAGAGTGGAGAACAAAGGAGTTAAATGTAGTGAAACCATTTGTGTGTTCCTCATAGTTAAAGCTGCACAAAGAGATTAGTTTGACCAAGGTCCTTTGTATATTTAAAATAGAAATGTAACATCTGATATCCTGACACAGCCTATCCACAGTGATGCTGCTGACAGAAACATATATGGATGGTGAGGACACTGTCAATTGGCAGAAAAAAAATAAATCTGTCTTGCATGTGCTTTTTACAAAGCCTAAGGAAAAGACTGTTTCAGTAAAATATTTTCATGATGGACATGGTAGAACTTTTGGGATTTTAGTTCTGTTTTGCATTTGCTTTTTGTAAACATCTTGGTTTACATTGGCAAACTCTGAAGGTCAGAGGCACTGAAGAACTATGTTTGTGCAAAGGCTTTGTGGAAGGACCTAATCCAGTTTGGGGTGATGTTTCAGGATGCCACATGAATAACTAAACTCACCTGTGCAGGCTGAGTGGAGAAAGTGTGCACATTGTGCAATGTTATGTGCAAAGGATTAAAAGGTAATGAGAA
Source organism: Irena cyanogastra (assembly GCA_013397155.1). Taxonomy (NCBI): domain Eukaryota; kingdom Metazoa; phylum Chordata; class Aves; order Passeriformes; family Irenidae; genus Irena; species Irena cyanogastra. The sequence continues at coordinate 839,568 of VWZV01010479.1, forward strand.
AAGCATTTTTTAAATGCTAATGCCATTTTTTTTTCAAGACCAGTGTATTTCAGGGTATTCTGCTGCCTGTGTTAAGTCTCTCACCTGTTGGTTGCTGTGTGCCTCAGAGGGTAACCCTTGCAGCTGCAGTGCTGTCATTGTAAATGGAAGGATAAAAGCACATGACTTTGGTTTTGGTTTCTCTGTTCACAGTACTCGTGTGCAGTCACGAAGGAAGCAGCCGGAGATGTGGTGGACAGGGGGACCTCCTTTCTGGTTCTCTTGGAGTCTTGGCACACTGGGCATTTGTTGCTGGAGCTGAAAAAACAAATGGGTATGAATATTAATTAATAACTTAATTGCTGTGAGTCTGTGTTCACCAATGGCAACTGTCATAGACCTGCTATTATATAAGTTTCCAAATGAAATTGGAGATTTTGGTAAGAAAGTATCTGTGTACTTTTAAAAAGTATAAGGGTGTTCTAGAGCATCTACATAACAGTAATAATTTTAGTAAGACCAACCCTTCAGTAATCTAACATCTCCCAAGTCTGGGGCAGAAGAAGAGGCTCTGGATCTGTTCATAAGGACATTTATGTATGAGGTTTTTGTTTTCAGAACAATTGAATGTAGGCAGAGAGTAGAAAGGATAAATAAGTGGTAGTCATTGGCAATAACAGCTCTGTAGTTCAAAAGACCTGTTGTTTGGCTTTGTTTTTTCTATTTTGGTGAATCCTCTTGCATTATGGCTATGTAATTCAGTGGGGCAGGTATGTTGAAACTTGTAAGTAAAATACAATTTCAAAGAGAGTAATTCTTTTAAGGTCAAATGGCAGTCTGCTTTGGTTGTATGTAAAGCAGACAAGCAGATGGCTTTTGGCTTTTTAGTTAACTTGTATCAGTTCCTGCAGAACTAGCCGGTTCAGATAGTCATGGAGTCTTTCTGTGAAAGCATCAGCTTTAAATAAAGTTGAAAGGAACATAAGCAGTCAGGGAGTTACAGTCCTTCTTCTCAGCAAGTAAGGAGCTATGGAAGCTTGAGGAGTGGAGACCTGTAGTCTTTGGGATGCTGCATGCAGGTGCACAGTATCAGATGTCCATGGAAGTTATCCAGGCTGTGTTTGTGTTACCACAAGGGCACTGTACAAATTGCCTCACGCGTCAGAATTCTGAAATCTAACATATACAATCTTGGTTTCCTTTGTCATTCTGGGTATCTGAATTTGCAGCTGCCACTAAAGGAGGAACTCTGTTTTAAGTCATTAAAAGAGTGACTTCATTTTTCCACGGGGTACAGCACAGCAGTATGAAATTGTTGGAGAGATTAGCAAACACAGCATGTGTTTTCCAGGCTCTCCTGACTTGAACTCCCGTGGCTTTTCTAAACAGCTTGCTCAGGAACTCCTTTATTTTATAGATGAAGAAAAAGTATAATTGGCATCAGCAATGCATTGTGTCTCCTGCAGTGGTGTTAAGGTGACCCTTCACAGACACCTGCTGTACCAATCCTGCCTACCTCATGTGTGGCAGGAAAGGAGGAGCTTTTTGGGTTCAGTGAGTCAGGGCATCTGCTTGGAGATTGCCCTGCAGGCAGTCCAGCCAGTCCTTCCAGCTTGTGCCTGGCTCTGGCATTTCAAAATGGGTCTGTACAGAGAGGTTTACAAACACTGAGATTGCACTGGCTTTCAGGGGTGCTAGTGGTACAGTAGGTAGGATTCCTCACTTGAGTAGAGAGGATGGTGATGTGTTTGGAGTATGGTGCTTTAGCTGCCTTAAGCCCAGGAGCCTCTACACAGCTCTTGTTTCAGAGCAGTATTTGGGCATCCAGGATTAATTCTCAAGGTGACTTAAATACTCCTGCACTTTGATGAGTACATGAAAATTTTGCTTAGGTAACACCTAATTCTAAAGTCATGTCTGTGACAAAGCTTTGTCTGCGTTTTGTCAGTGTTTTACATTGGGATCCTTCACAGAATTCTGACTTGGTAGAGAGAGTCAGAAGGTCCTTAGTGTGTTCCAGGCAGCAATGCTCAGCTGAGGTTGAGCTTTGTGAGGTTTTTAATCAGCCACACCTGGAGGCAGCACTGGCTGCTGAACTATTCTGCAGTTGTTTTCTGTTTTAAGGCAGCAGAAGTGACTCCCACAGCCCAGCCTATGAAAAGATGCTCTGGAGGTGAAAGGTGGAGGTGGCTCTGGACTGTGCTGGTTTCTCTGGGGGAGGTTCAGCATTACAGATCTGGGTCTGGTTACACCCTCTTGGACAGTTCATAAGTGTGTAGCATTACAGCAGTGTGCTTTAGCTTGTGTTGTAGTCTTCACTTGCCACTCTACCCCTCTTAAGCTGATCTAATGAAGGCCCTGGAGCAGTCTCCATGGCCCTGCTGAAAATCATCTCTTGTCTTCATCCCCATGACCTTCCCCCACCCCTGCAAGACAAAAACTAGATGGAGTTACCCAGAGAATGGAGAGGAAAGGGGGTTGAAAGGCTATCAGGTGAGCCTTCAGTCTTCCTCTGAAGGAAGGCATGAAGCTTCACATCAGTAAAACTAGACATGGAACACCTTCCCCACTTCTTAAGCCTGTTGGCCTTTTGTGTGCTTTGGCCCTGCTGGTGTTTCTCACTCAGTCACATGCTGTGCTATGGGTAGGGAAGTACTTGATTTAAAAAATTCAGACAAAGATGCTCTGCAGTGCAAGAGTCTGTGAACGTTTGCTTAAGAGGCCTTCCTGGCAATGCTAACACAAGCACAAAGATGACGTTCACCACCTTATAAATTGCACAGAAGTGTTTGAATTCTTTTTATAATGTTGTTTTTTGTTTTTTTTTTCCTTTCAGTCAAAATCCCTTTCTAGTGGCTGCATTTGGAGCTTGCTCTCTCACGAGGCAGTCTAACCACCAAGCCTTTCAGAAGTTCGGACGTTCAATGACAGCCTCTGACATGGTTTCAGAAGTTGGAACAGCTTTTAACAAACTTTTTGAAACCTGAAGCCAAAGCAGCAGAGAAGAAAAGAACAATGACTGCAAGAGTAATTACATGTACCGTAGAATTTACATATGCACCCTTTCAGGTGCTGTAGCAGCATTGGTATGTTAGGTAGATTTTTTTTTATTTTTAAGAATAGAAAAATATGATTAATGTAGATATTTTTTAAGAGTTTGGAATACAAAAATGTTTTGGCTGAAATAAGCTGTAGTTGCAGATCTGTTATAATATAATAAAACTAAATTGAAAGTATTCCTCTGTTCTTTTTGATAGTTATTGAGCAATAACTAAAGTGTGAACAGCAAAAAAAAAATGCACTTGATATTTAGATAAAATTCTTCCACCAGCTCAACTGAATTTCTTGGATTTCACCAAGGTTGTCACTTGTCATTCTTAGACCCTCTGTCTAGAATTAGCTATTGCACTTCATTTTTTGCCATGCTAGTATAGTAAGAAGCAAAAAGTAAGCCTCTTTGGAAAGGGAATGCATGAGAGTTGCTGTAGATTTTGAATGTAATTAGTTGCCTTTTCCCATTCCCGGTCCTAGAGGCAACATTCATTTAGAGAAGGCATCCCTTCCTGTAATGTCTTGTTAGTTTTTTTAAAAGGTTCCCCCTTGGCAGAATAAAGATATGCTATAGGTATCTTAGAAGTAAAATTCATTAAGCAGTAATTAGGCTTACCTGGAAAAGAAATTTCTGTTTCTTTATCTGGTCTTGACTCAATACAATGAACTTGTGAAATTGTCATTTGGAGAGGTACTCCAAAGGTGTGAGAGGTGGGGCAACAGAGACTGAGATACCCAGCAGAACTGGTTCAGCTCTCAGTGATCATGGAAGAGTGAAGTGCTTGTAAACTCCAGTTGCCTGCTGGGTTAGAGCTCAGAGCAGCCCAGCACACAGATCTGTAGGTGAACAGCGATGAGCCAGCACGAATATAAGTTGAAGGAAGAAAAGGCAGCCATGGCTTGTACGTGTACCTTCAGAGCAGAGTGCAGGCAGTGTGTGCTGCAAGTGAAAGGCAGGAACAGAAATAGGGTGGTCAGTGTTTGAGCTTCAGGTGCATTACTTAGTACTGCAAAAAGCAGGAGTTTTTAGAGCAAAAAGCGTAGAGCCTTTTCCTTGATCTTTGCAGGACGGACAGACAGACACTGTCAGGGCCACACTGATCTGGCACACTGGCACAGCAGCAAAGCATTAGGTGTAAAGCAGAACTTCTGTGGGATTTTGCACAGGACCATTCCTTAAATTTTTTGAGATTTAGTCAAAGCTTGTAGGGATTGAACCAGAGTGGAGAGGGAGGCAAGTTCATGCAAAGTAAATTTAAATGGGTACTGCCCTTGACCCTCCAGTCCAGCTCCAAGTGTTCCTGCTCATGAAAGCGCTGGAACAAGCACGTAACGCATCTGGTTATTGCAGTGATGTTACCTGTTCAGCACAGCCACCCTTGTGGTGCTCTCAGCTGGAATGTGGTGTCTCACAGACCAGTCAGACTGTTTTCATTCCTTGCAATAGCTGCCTGCAGAAAGCATCTGGAATCAGAAAGGCTACTCCAAGTACTTCCCTTCAGCCTTTAGAGTTGGTATTTATGGATGCACTGTGACTACTACCTCACCCTGATGCATTTTCTTTTTCTTTTTAAACCAGTTACCTATTTTTAAAATAGGTTTTTAAGTGTTTGCTTGTGTTGCTCTATGAGGGTTCACAGACTACTCTTAAGAAATGAGGTTTTAGTGTTTAATTTAAGCAGTTTTGTAAACTGTCTGCATCTTTGGGAAAATTTAAGCTATTATTTCCCCCCTGAAATGTGTTTGAGAAACCTGACTACTTTTAAATGAAATCAGAAAGTTAAAACTGATTTTAAAACAGCTACTGCCTTTAAAATAAGCTATTTTTTCCTTGTAGTTAGAACATCAGTGGTATTATAATCTAAATGATGTGTAGGTGAAGTCAGTCAATTAACAGAGCTCAGTACAGATTTCAACCTGCCCTGTTGGTTTTAAAACTCCATAGAAGTTGTAACTCTGTTATTCACTAATGGTATATGAATTGTTACAATTTTTAAACATTCTGGAAATGTAGCAGTTTCTTTTGGTAGGAAATAAAACTAATAGCAAATTGACTGGACTTTGTTTGGTGTGTGCTGATCCCATTTCACACAGCAGCTGAGCTGCTGCCCACCATTCACTCTGTTTTGCTAGAACCACACTGTCAGAGCAAATGTTCAATACCAGCTGTGTCAAATAAGCACCTGTGCCCCAGTGCTGAATGAAGACAGACCCCACTCGTCTCTGGAAGTTCAGATAATGGAGAAAGGGAGCAGAAAAATAGCTACACATTTTATTCTCAACAGTATAAAAGAAAGCCTTTATCCTTTTGAATAGATACTTTGAAAACACACAAGTGCCTTGTAGATGAACCCATGTTCTTGGTTCTTATGCTTTCATGAATTGATTTTAGGAAAGTGCAGGTACCAGGCAAGTACCAGCCCCATATCAACACAGGCCCCAGAACACAAGTCACCTCAGGTGTAAGAGAGGCTCTGTGCACAGCCACAGCAGCCTTGGCCAGCAAAAAAGTAACTGAACAGGTGAAAACTAAACATACTTTATACTAATATATGCACATCCTAATTTTATCTTCTGAATTCTGGAGAGATTGTGAGCGTGCTACACTCCCAGTGCTAGAGAAATCTCCTTGTATTCTGTGCAAAAGCAAACAAAAGATATCAAGCCTTACAGGTAACTGGATACCATCATATTACAGGTAAAGGTTTCACAGGATCAAAGCAGCACCACTGCAGTAAGGAAACGCTTCAAGGTTAAAAGTATCCCCCATTCCCATGTCTCAGAGGAACAGAACTGTCAGACCAACAGGCATAAAACTAAGTGTTTACACCTTAGAGAGAGACCTAAGTTCTTGCCTCTGTCTTGAATATGTTTAAACTCTGTGTCAGGTCAGGGACAAGGGGTGAGGGCAGATGACAGAGCATTTGGGCTGGGGCAGTTCCTACAGTGGAACAGACCCATGCCACATAGTGTTAAATCACTGCAGCTGCTCCTGTGCTGCCTTGTATTCTGGATGCTTCCACCACCTGTGCTGCAAGGCCTGTATTTATTTACCAAGTACTAGTGCCAACAGTTTTGTTCCAATTACATGCTATCATTTTTAGCCATTCTGTTCAACAGATTTTATTTTGAAAGAATTAGTATTTACAACAGTTGCTGAAGTAGCTGAAATAAAAAACAAGTCCAAGGATGAAGGATCAGCTTTTTTTCTCAGCCTGCTTCTCTCTCTGCCCTCCTTCCACAATTTCCCAGGTTGAAACAGCAGCTCTGTCCTGTAATAGAAAGGAAGCAGGTCAGTCCTGCCAGACTGGATCACAGGTTTTTTAACCAAGATTCACTCAGCAAAACTATTCATCCAATTGGGCAAAAAAGGTGGCAATACAATCTCACTGCTACTAATAATGCTCAGAGTTGTAAAACAAAACTAGATAATTTTTCCTGGCTCAGGGGGAAGAAATACACAGTAGAAATGTCACCTCTTCAGTGTGGAATGCTGCAGTGGGGTGCAGCCTCTCACAAGAGTAGCTACACTCAACTCATGCAGTTTTGTCTTCTAGTCTCAATGGCACATGTTCCTGAAAAAATGCTCAATACATACTAATATATTGCTGAACATGTTTGATCTGAACTCAGGACAGAAGCCTGTTGATTTTAGTATCTCTAATATGATACTATCATATTTTTGAAAGGCAGTATTACAGCTAAATTGAACATTCTATTTAGAACCAGTTGTTTGATTGCAATGGTTGAAAATAAAAGTTAATCTAAACATTGACACACAACAATGTCCCATGAGCACTGACTCACGAGAGCAACTAGAATTGTTGAATCTTTTTAACATTAAAATGAAAACTTTTTGATGCCTAAATACCCAATTACTACATTTCACTTGGCAGCATGGCTTCTAAGCATGCTACAATGACAAGAAAAGGCACATGGATTCTTTTTTAATCAGTCTGTTGCAAGATATGTAACTTCAGCCAACATCCTTTGCAATGAGCAACCTGAGAGAAGAATCCAGAGAGGGAAATCACAAGCCAGAAGCTGAAGGAGAAACTACCCTTTCTACAAAGCTGATTTTTAAGAAAATTAAGATTCTATTTGACCCACCTCCTCCCTGCCCTGCCTCAAACCAGGGGGGTTCCTAGTCTGCACTGGATGGAGCTGAGGCTTGTCTGCTTCATCTTTCTGCTGCTCCTCCACCTGCAGATGGACTTAAGAAGTTGCTGGCTTGCTTGAGCCTCATCTGCCAAAGGGCAGAGTGTTGGCACTAATTCATTGCACAGTGGGAGGCTCATTTGTGGAAATGAGGGCCTGAGCAGAAATGGGTAATTCATGTAACTTCTGCAAGCACTTATTAGGCAAGCAGGACACCTGTTAGGTGGTGTTTTACTGGGCATTTTTGACTTCAGCTGCCCCAGCCAGCAGATTCATGATAAGCAAGAGGGTGGGGAGAGCATTGCTTTGTGTAGGCTGTGTCTTGTTGTACATGTGCTTTGGTGAACCTGTGTGACAAACTGCAGAGCTCTATCACTCAGTTTGCAGGACTCTTTGGGATCTGCAAAAGCAAGGTCTGAGCTAACTTCACACCACACGTTCGGATACTTCCACAGTACCAGCAATAAAAGCAGTTCATCCTCGGATGCTTGCTATGTGTGTGCTCCTAAATGCATTTGTGCTTTGTCTTCTGGAGCAATCTAGTCTGGGACAGATTATGCTGAGCTTCATGTAATCAAATTTTTTTAAATAAATGGAATGGTTTGAATCCTGGCTCAGATTAATTTGTGGGGTTTTCAAATGTAAATCCCCTTAAAAACAAACTAAAACACATCTGTGAAAGGATGGAGGTGGAGCTGCAGCATTTTTCCAATAGATGAAAAGGCAGGCAGGCTGCTTCTCCAAGACTTTGTCTCAGCACAGTTGTTTGGATTTGCAAACTTGCTTGACAGGCGTGTGTAGTGGGGATTTACAAACAAGTTAAAGGAAGCAGATGTTCAGCTTCCTTTTCCTTTCACAGCTGCAGCTCACCACCACCACCACACTCTGGCCCTCATCCCGGTTTTTGCCAGCACGCTCGCTGCCATCCAGGAGAGGAGAGAGCCAACCACACTCTGCTCTAACAGGAGCGCTGACAAGTGACAGCCCTCACACTCAGCAGCTGGAGCAGAAGTGTGCTGTCACTCCCTGATGTCACTGTGCTTTCCATCCTCCCACTGGCAGAACTATGGAACCAGACTTGCCAGGATCAGTTCCCAAGGAAAGGAAAAATGAACAGTATAAATTGGATGGAGGGAGAGAATGTGGAGGATTATTCTGCACTCAAGGAACAATGCTGACCCTCGCCTCACAGAGGCAAGAAGGGCAATGACCAAGAGAAACTGGAAGAAGCAGTACATTAAAAAAGTAATGCAGGTCCTTGGAACCAAGAGAAAGCAGTATTGCCATAGAAGGCCTTCTCTCGAGCCAGAGATGCCACTGAGATAATGGAAAAGAACACCGGCATTAGGTGTGGGCTAAAAGTAGAAAGCAGGATAGAGAGAGGAACAGTACAGGAATTGGGCAAAGTCCCTGTGGCTCGGGAACAATTGGGAATGAAGCTAGTGAAGAAGGAAGAGGCTTTCTCATGAAGACTTATTTTTGGTGGGGAGCGTGGGGTAGGTAGAAGGAAGGCATTATTTTCCAAGTCATCTCAGTTTAGTTTCCAATTCCTTTGCAATCTTTTTTAAAGCTGCACACATTACTCACACCCTTCCTTCTGGATTGAACTTGGGCAACTTATGGAATTCTGAATATTATGAGATTTTCAGTGGCTTGCATGGGAACACAAGGCTGAAGGGGAGCAGAAGAGAAGGCGGCAGTATAGCCAGACAAGGGCTTGACTTCCACCTCCTGCTACTGCAGTCACACAGGGTGCAGGGCACCACACCACAAGTTGCTGAAGGGGAATGAAGGACAAAAATATGTGTTGTCTTAAAAAGTGACTGAGAGTCTCACAAAGAGGGTTACTGTCTTCTACCTTTATGTGGATTCCAAAGGCAGCAAGGTCTCCACGCAGACTGTCACAAGCCTCCAAGAGGGGCTTTCTCTCCCGCATTAACTGCTTCCTCTTTTCCTTCTGCTCCTGTTTGGGTTCCTCAGCTCCCGGCACACTCTCCACTGGCACAGCGCCTGCCGTTTCCGGCAGCGCCAGCGCGTAATGACGGACCTTCGTGCGGAACCTCACCAGCTCTTCAATGACACTGGAGAGCACTGCAGACTTGTCTCCTCCCACAGACACCTAGAAATCAAACAGAGTGCTTTACAAACATCTAAGTATGATATTAAAAACTCAACGCCATCTCCATAGCAATGTGAGGCCTTATCACCTCTCTTGGTTGTGCATCTTCTATATATTGGTAGGATTAAAATGTCACCATCTCACTAATGCTGGAGGAAAAGTTATGGTGGAGTCACACTTGGAAGCAATTCAGCATATTCCTGCACAAGAAAGCATTTACCTTAGAGCAGAGTGCTCTCACATGAACACAACACACCACATAACCCAAATGGGGAACTCATCGCCACAGGAAACCTCGGAGATGCCAGAAACGTGCGTAACTTACAAAGGGATCTGAAAAGTTAATGTAAGAAAGGCCTGGAAACAGGAATCCAACACAGCAAGGGAAGCCTAGCCATCAGCTCAGACAGCTCCTTGGTTGTATAAGTCCAAAGAAAGAGAATACATCAGCCCCTTACTCTGAGCTCCACACCTCCTTCGGAAAACACAAACTAGGAAGAGTACGTATTTTGACTTTAATTCTCCAGTCCATCCAATCCTTTCTCCTTTGATCTACAGAAACCCTTCCCAAATCCACAGAACTTTCATCTGATCCATCTTACCCAAAGTTTTGGCTATTCAAAAAAACCTGATGGAAGCAGCAGCTGCTGCACACAGGGCATGGATATTTCCTGGCTGCAGCCGAGCCCCATCCTCCCCTCAGCCACTTCCAAGCTTCCTTGGCCTCCTCTGTCTTGGCAGGAATCTCGGTGGTCAATGCCTCGGGAAAGGAACAGACTCACTCCTCCTATAGAGTCCTGTTCCAACAGCTGCCAGGATGGGAGCTTGGGGGTCAGCTGAAGAGGAAGGCCAATCCTCAGCACTGGCACAGCCAGGCTCCTGGTCTCGCTCTTGGCAGAGAGACCATCCCTGTTTCTCAATAGAGGCAAACTCCCAAGGGGGAGGAAAAGGACAAACTTCCAACAAACAGGAGAACACCACCGTGGTGTTTTGTCACTAGGACACAAGAGCAGGAGCACAAAGCACACCAAGGCCACGGGCAAAGCTCCTGGCAGCAACATCATCTGGGAGTAGAAGTAATTAAAGAGTAATTAAAGCCAGAAGGGACTGGGTTTAGTCATCAAAAAGCAGGATGGAAACAAAAGGGAGAAAGAGTTTCAGAGGTCACAGACAAAGAAGAGGAGCAGTAGGAGGAGGTGAAGGGGAAGCTACTTAAGATAAGAGTGTGAAATGCAGTCAATTCCCCAAGGTTTCAAAACATGTAACCATGCTAAAGAAAAAGTTTATAAGATTGAAAAAGGTAATAAATCTAAGTGCCAGAAATGTTCCATAGTAACCTGTGGCAAGATAAATACTTAAAATACAGAAGGGAAAGCCATGATGATGGGAGCAAGAAACGTGCCTCTACAAACACCATTGCAAACCAGCCACCTACTGGAGTAAGAGCCTTCAAAAGGAGGAGCAGCTTTAGGAGATGAACCAGTCTGACTGCCACATAAAACAGCCTCTCAGGGCTGATCTCAAATTTCTGGCCCTTGCTTACTCTACAGATTGGCCTCAGCTGCACCTGCAATACACAAAACACTGCACTCTTTGGGAGAGCAAAAGCTTCCCAGCTCTAAAACAGGCATGATGGTTTTCACTCATCACCTTTCCAGATGGATTCATCTTACCTCTCTGTGGTAAGACCTTCTCTTGCCTATGCAGAGAGAGACAGGCTCTCTTATTGTATACAGCCACCACTAGACTGAGATGAGCTATTCCTTATCCCCACTGAGGACTTCAGAAGCACAGGCAGCTACATTAGGCTGATTAGCTGAGATGAATCCCGGCCCAGGAGCAAGACAGACCCACAGGCTACATGCAAACATCTAAATGAGGGGGCCCAAACACTGCTGCCTGTATCCTCTGCATTGTTACCACAACAGTGTCCAGGCCAGACAGTCTTCTCCCACACAGCACACATGCCAGGACCCACTGTGGTCACGGTCTGCTCCTGGCAAGCTGCATGCCTGGGGCTACCTGGCTAAGGGGCAAGAAAGGCTGGATGCTGAGCTGTTCTGGCTGGTCTCAAGAGTCAGGGAACAATCCCTACACCATTTTATTTACTCAATTGTGGTAGCCCATGGACCTTTCTGATGAAGATTTTGACAGATTCATTTACTGGAAGCTGAAAGAACAGAGGAACAGAAAGGAGTCTGATGAGCTGCTCCTTTCTTCCTGCTTATCTCAGACCAGCATCTTCTGCTGATCCTCCCGCCACACAGAGAAAGGGACTAGCACAGCCTAAAACAAAGAAAAGCATTCAGATACTTGTTTCAGCAAAAATATAGGTGCAGCAGATGCCTGCATACAGACAGCCCAGAATCTGGAGGAATGACTTTGCCATCCAGCTAACAAAAAAATTTAAGTGTTTAGCATGCCACTAAAAATTAACATGCAAACCACAGGCTGTGAGGAGTAACACACAGACAAATCACATCCAGACACTGTTTTGAAAGAAATTTTGTGAGAAAATCCATGGAGGCAAACTAAATAAATGCATTTACCAGTATACTGCCTGATTTTCAAAGGATGAATAATGTTATTTATATTTCCTTAATCTCTTCTCCCCTTCCCCAAAATAACTCTTCTGTTTTGCAGAACAGTTTCTCTACAGAAAGTTTTCCACTATTTTGCATTCAGCTCTATATTTGATCAGGAGAGGAGCAAAGAACAACCTGCTATTCTCCAACATCTTGTGTCATTTTAAATGCTTCCATACATTGGGATATCACCTCCATATTGATGACTCTCTTTCCCATTTAATACTTTGCTTTGAGCTTTTCTCTCCTTTTTCTCTCCCCACTCCTATCTTTCCATGAACTAGTTATGTAAGGGCCCCATCCCCAGCTCATTGTCTCCCCTCCCCATATACCCCCCATGGCTCAAGGCAGAGCAGCCTCTTCCCCCGGCTTTCTGCAGAGGAGTGAGACCCCTCACAACTGCAAATATTCATGCAGCTATCAAAGCCAGCCTGGATGCAACCATCACAAAGAAGAGGAAAAGCTGAGGAAAGCCAGACACAGGACAATTTAAAGGCCTCCAATGCTAACTTTTTCTTGTTTCATTCCTCAGTCTTTCATTTCCACAGCAAAACTGGTGCAGAAGTCACATGGGAGTACCTCCAAGAACTAAAAAGCCCACACTTTGTTCCACCTGCTCATACACACTCCTAAAACATCACAGGAGAAACTGCAAGCAGTGTAGAAAGGTTTACTAAAACCATAAATAACTTTGTTACATCTGATGCTTTCAGAAAACACTCTAAAAAACACAACATTGGGGCTGCCACCGTATCTTCGAACACATAGAAGAGATATTTCATTACCTGTCTTTCTCCAAAGGACATCCCAAGGGCATTGAAAAAGCCTTCAATATAGGAAATAATGCTTCCGTACACAACAGAGCTTCTAGGAGATCCAGCATCCTGTTTAGAAAACACTCACAAGAGATTGTCTAGTCAATACATATTACAGAACCCAGCATCTCTCTGCAGCCTAGTCCACAAGGGAAAACTACTACTAATTATAAAGATCTACCTCCACCAGGAACACCTGCCCAGACAGGCAATCTTACTGAGACATAAAAGCACCTCACAGCACAAAGGGAAGGGATTTAAGTAAACAAGGGAAGGGAAGAGCTTATCACCAGCCTGCGCAGTGAGAAGAGATGCGAGAAGCTGCCACGCGTTACATGTGTGCAGTAAATTAGAACTAAAAATAGCACTTCTGGGCATGAAAGGGCTGTGTGTATGGAAACAAAATAAAAAGAACAAAATCCCACGTTCATGGGCATCTATAATATAAAAGATTAAAAACAAATTCTTTGAGCATCTTATTGATTTGATCCATGTGGAGACTGCTTTGAGATGGCGTATGGCATTTTGTCATGCCCTGGTAGCACCAGCAATCAGCAGCAGCAGCAATAAAATAAGGATTAAATGACAGACTGAGAAGCAATTTAAGGGACTAACCCTTGCCTAAAAAATAAGAGTGATGACATGCACAAGCAAATCAGCAACTGGTACTGGATTTTATCTGACATATTCATTAGGGCCTGAGATCTCAACTGGGAGGAGCTGGAGCAGGCCACTGGGAGAAAGGAACAGGAGCGTGCCGTCCAAGGTGAGAAATGCTTAGCAGGAAGGCTAAAGAGAGGAGTAAGTATTATGTGGATTTACTCACAGTTCTTAAGCAGAATAACTACGCTCATAATAAAGAGGGAACACTCCAGACAGCTGGGCTATACCCAGAAAAGCTCCACCACCTCAACCAGAAATCTGAGTCAGCTGCCCTACAAATATCCCATTCCATTCTCAACAAAACAATGGGGGGAACAAGCAGTGACTGACAAAATGGGGGTAGTTGTATCTAGGAGTGGCAATGCCATCACAGATCCCTGCTGCAAAGTGTTCCAGGTCAGGGATTCGCTCAGAGAGTCAATTTGTAAAGAAAAGGCTAAGGACAAAATTTAAAGCCAATGCCAAAACAGGACCAGAGGTAGGCAGGATTTCTAAACCAACAGGCTAATTCTCTCTTAAAACCAGTTATTACCATGTACACAATATTTCTTTTACTGCACAAACATGGTGAACATGATGACATCAGTACCCAAGGAGCACAGCAACAAGGCTGAGGTGCTCACCTGGAGTGACAAAGGGAGCTGTTGGTAGATGGAGAACCCAGAAGTGCTTCAGACAGTGTTTACTGCTCAAGTCTTGTCCTTACCAGATTCTTTGTGTCAACCTGAGAGATCTTAACAGGGTCTTAATTTGCCAAAAGCCATCTGAAGACAGAGTCATGCAGGAATGCTGATGCCAGTTACAGTCTGTCGACAGCAGAAGCCACTCAATCCCCAATGCTGAACTCACCACCAAGACCACTGCACCCCAGTGCATCTGGGGCTGCTGCCCAAAGCCCCTGCAGCAATCACCCCCCACCACTTCCCAGTTGAGCTTAATTTCTGTGCATGGATATTAAGCAAAGAAGCAGGGTTGGAACACAGAACCAGCACTAAAATTAGCAGCATGTCACAATGGCTTCAGGCCCTTTAAAAGCTTTAGGTAAAAATAATACAGGGCAGCAGGAAAGAAACATCCTCTGGACACAACAAAGCACAAAACAACAGCAATGCACAATTCCTGTGATAGGGTCAGGACAAATGGGCTCCGTTAAGGTCAACAATTTATGGAGCTTTGTTTCTGCTGGTTTCTTATGTGAACAATAAACTAATCTGTCTGCATTAAGCAGTAGGACAGTGGACAGCTGTCATTTTCTGATCTCTGTATCCTAATGGGTTACCTTAGTAACAGCCTTAAGCTGTCTGTTGCCATGGTGAATGAGGTCCATAATTGCTGCAACAGCCCTAGAGGTGTCAAAGTCATCTGCAAACGCAGCCTTCACGGTTACTTTTGTGTTGGCTAGCCTTCAAGAAGAAAAGGTAACATTTAAGATAAGACAAACAAGATGCCAGCAGTATGCTGAATTCATCAGCCATTCAGCCAGAGGGAGTCATCAAAAGGACACTGCCATCTCCTTCCCAGCTTTCCTGTGATGGGCAGCGCCGCACTTATCAGGGAGAGTACATCTTTCTGCTGTGAAGGGAAAAATGTGATGCATGTCAAAATCCTAAGTGTTACATCCACTCAATAAATACACATGGCTAATCAGAGGGGCCAATAACAACAGAGCAAAGTTTGCCTTAAATCATTAAAAAACAGATGGAAAATGAGGCTGATATTAAGCATATGAAAGATCTTACTGAGTTCTGTTTTTTTTTTCCAGCAGCCATTAATCATGCTAACAGCATGCTTCTCTTCCAAAGGCACACCACAGGCAGCACTCCAGTGCCTGGCAAGAAAGCTGTGCTGGGCTTGGCCAATAATCCTGTTGTCAGGATCCGACTCAGAACCAAGCACTGCCTCCTCATTTCCCAGGAGAGCCCAATCCCAAGGGATTCCACTCACCATGGCCCAGATGGAAAGGTCCAGTGGGACCACTTGTGTAACAGTGCCAAAAGCCAGCGGGCAACCAGCACTGATCACCACAGAATCAGCACCACCAGCTGCAGCCACTTGGGAGGGAGATGAGGAGAGCAGCAGGGATACAGTGGGAGCTACAAACAGCTGGTGGCAGCCAGCTCCCACAAACAGCCAGGTGAACCAGAGCTTGACAGCGTGCTGGCCCAAGGATGCCATTCCCCAAAAAAGTGCAAGGAGCAGGGGAACCTCAAGCTATCCTAGCATCTCTGGGGCTCTCCTGAGCCTTATTTTGCCTGTTTCTGTATTTTTTTGCATGGAATGCCTACCTCCCCCCAGATACTGGATGGCTGCTGTTCTAATTCATTCCTCCCAACACTTTTCCCTGCAAGCTTCCCTCTCTCCACTGAGTATCTAACACTTCATTAATTAAGAGCTTTGTTTCATTTTGGTTGTTTTTACAACCAAAGTTGTGCCCTCCCACATATCCCCTACTGATTATCCATTTCAACTTCCTCATGCCTCTCAGCTTTATCTTGCACCAACAGATCTCCTGCCACCTCCTGCTGAAGGATTTGCTTTTACCAAATACCACAGCTAGTTAATGCAACTCCACTTTCCTGTAACATGCTCCAGTGCCCCTTGCAACCCTCAGTCAGTGCAGCCACAAGCTTCCCCAACAGTGAGGTACCTGAGCCACAAGGAAGCTGCCTCTCACCTCTACAGCACAGACTGTCTCCCCTCTGATTCTACAGCCCAGAGCTGCCTGCACTAACCTTGCTTCAGGGCACTCAAGGCTCCTCCTACCCTGACTCCGTGCTCCCGCTCTCAGCTTTGTACCCAACACACAGCACATCTCAGTCCTGAAGTTAATCTGATTTTCATAATGGACTCCAGAGGAGTCTCCTCACCGTTGTCAGGGTCACAACAGTTGTAACTGCTTCCTCCCCTGTGACATCCCTGCTCACGGCCAATCTCTCAGTAGCCCCTTCTCTCCTCTAATGCACACCACAGTGCCAGCCAGCTTGATTACAAATTCACCTGCCCAAGGTGTGTCAGTCTTCAGTCATCCTCTTTCTTCTCCAGTCACTACTGCCCAGCTCTACTTAGGAACTGCAGAGCCTCCCAACTGCCATAGCTCTGCCTCTTACATCGCCCACGAGGGCCAAAGATGCCTGTGTTAGGACAGGTAAGTAACACAGATCTTAAAAACACAATGAACTGAGCATAGCAGACTAAGAGCAAAAACAGCTGGCTAGAAAGTGAATTTTTAAAAAACCTGCCCTTGGGTTTTTGGGCTGGGAGTGAGGACTGCTGCTTAGTCCTTCCTGCTTCTTTAACAGAACCTCTGAGTCTGTCAGCAAACTACTGCTCACATAATCACAATCTTTTAAGATACAGAAAGTACACTTACCTTTCCCACAATATGTCTTCTCTAACAGGGTCACACACCAGCTGTCCTTTTATATAAGCATTTGCATCTCTAATAAATGAGGAGATTGCCTGAAGAAGGTTCTGTGCATCTTCCATGCTCTCCTCACTAAATTCTACTGCTAAGAAAAAAAGAAATTAAGGCATTATGATGGAGAGAATACTGTCTGTCATACATAGGAACAGTATCTGGAGACAAAAGAGAAGTTGGCTATTATTTGTATAGCAAACTTCTTACAATTAATTGCACATTTAATTAAAAGCTCCATTCTTCATGCACACCAGGTGAATTAAACCAATATAAAAGACAATCATTACATATGACAAAGTATAACCTACTGGAACACTTATCAAACTTAAAAAGTTGAATCTGGAAGTTTACTGAAGCAATCACTATTTAATTTTTTTCCTTTATTGAATCTCTCTGCAAAGTTATCAATCCAAAGCATTAGGATTTAATATACTTCTAAGTAATCTAGTGATGGCAACATATACATCTGATTTTGTGCCTATTCTAATTTAGGTAGACACAATCTGTATTTGGAGACGTCCAAAGAGGCCTAACCCTCACCACTGACTCTGTTTAAAGGGCTGCTTTACCGACATCTAAAATCTAGATGCACCTAAAATTTCTGGTCTAGCTCCTGAACAATTCCCTCACAACATCAAAGCTAAACTGACCATATCACTTTGAGAAAGCTATTTTTAGAGAAAATACAAATTGCTTAAACTCATAAGGGCATGACTAGGGTGGGATTCATCACACTCACACATATCAAAGCCTCTTAAGGCCATTGGGAAGAAAGATAAAACCTCAAGGTAAATGATTCCTTGCATCCACAGCTGAGCTTCACAATGAGATGTGCCATACAGGAACCCTACAGAGCTCCTCTTCCACAGCCACAGTGACATTACCCTACCACTAACAAGGCATCCACACACACAGACATCCCCACTGCATCCAGGGAGACCCTACCTTTGGCAGGCAATTCCACACTGGGAACTTCCAGAGTCCACTCCTGCTGGCAGGAGTTCAGCAGGCTCCTCTTGCCTTGCCTGCACCCTGCAAAGTGCAGTTACTGGGAATTGCTATCAGTGAGAGGCTTTTTTTTTATTTCTACAGGAATGTGCCATTTTCTGTAGAAAAGCTTTTGGACCTCACATAAGAGAGCCCACCTGACTTCAGAAGAAGCTGTGTCCAACCTAGGACAGGCCTAAGTTTGAATGCATTCTTTCCCCCAGTGTCATACCAGTGCCATTCATAGCCACTGCAGTATTGCTTCACTGTTGTATACCTGACCTCAGCATAAGGTACATCCAAACTACAGCTGCCAGCATATTCCTAATATCATCAGCACTGAGCATCACCCCTAGTTTCCACAGAAATCTCACCTCTGGTCCTGCTTGTGGTGCATCCAGCTGCTTTGTAGAATTACCCAATGCTGCCCAGACTGACTCTTTAGAGCAGACAGTTTTACTAAGAGGAGAGATATAAGAGGGAAAAAGCAGCCAAATGTGAGACCCAATCTCATTTCCATTAGCCTAAACACCAAGGAAGCCTAACTGTTTAAAAAGACCTTACACAGGATTTACCCCAGTGTAACAAAGGCGTAAGTCTGGACTTGTATTTGTCAGATTTTTCACTTGTGTATAATTAAAAATCTGCATTACTGCCTCATTAAATCAAGCTTTACTCAGTTTTCAAAAAGACCAATGTACAGACCTCTATAACACAGTGAGACACTGAGGAGTGATCATTTATACACACTAGGATTACTCAACTGATTAACCTGGCTACAAGAATTCTGCAAGGAATACATGATAGAAGTTTATCCTGATGAAACCTACTTTGGTTCAAGCTACTCTTCATCCACATACTCCTAAACCACTGCCTGCAGGCACTGCAAACCCACAACACAGCACAGGCAAGCCTGGCCCTATAAACCTTCACTGTGCTCCTCACTCCTTCCCTCCTTTGCCACCAACGGCATCACCAATGCATCATCAAATTATAATACATTTGTTTATTATCTCCAACAAGTAATTACACATCAGAAGAGTCAAAACACTGCAGTTCACTCAGGTTCACAAAATCACCAGAGCATTTCTGGTGACCAGGAGAACAGGGCTCACACGCCACGCCCTTCACTGCATAAAGTGAAGCCACTGCTGATGAGATGCAAGAGGAAAAGTGCTGCCTCACAGCAGGGTCCCACAGGACTTCAGAGATGGCACCTCTCCTTTCAAGCTGCACCCAGAAGAAGCTGGCATGTTGGTGGAGGGTCACCATGCTGCTGCCTGGGGTACCTAGGAACCATTTTCCCAACAGCCTCAGATGTGCCACAGGGTGGTGATTCAGGCCAATAAGGGAACAGCCAGAGGCACCAGCCAAAGCAAAATGCCCAGATAATCACCACTGCTCCCAGAGCTCAGCTTCACCCTGAGCAGTTCTGCCCCACCACCCCAAGCAGACAGAGACAGCAATGAAGCAGAGGAAGCCCATGCAGAAATACAGCATGGAAAGATGATTGAAGTCCCTTCTCTCTGACTTTTCTCCTCTTCCCCACAAGCAAGGCATGCAGCTTTATCCTCCCTCTGACAGTGATCATCACAGGAAGGGACTCTACTCCCATGAAACACATACACCTCCCTGCATACACCTCTTTCAACCCTTGCCCTTCCAAGGCTGGGCCAGTCTGGAGTCACATTTGTCTCTATTTGTGCCTGCTAGCACACAAAGAGACAAGGGGGGAGCCCAGACAACAAAAAAGGCCCATTGCAAGCCAAAGAAACCACAGTATATCAAGCATAAGCCATTCCCAACCGTCAGGAGCTGCCCTCATCCACATGCCTACGAAGATCTTTTTCACAGACTCAATCCAACATTTGTGGTATCACCTGACCCCTGGATTTTACAAAAGGCTTTCTTCGGCAGGTAGGAATGGCAAGAACCATCACCCATGGGTCTAAGCTATAAAAACCTTTTAAGAAACAAACAGAAGGTGCTTGGGATCTCACTTGTAATGAAAATATGAGCAGACAGCTGTGGTCCCCACAAATTGGTCAGAGACTGAGAAAACCAACTTTCTCAGATTCTGCTTGTGAGACTCTGAACTTCTAGTCGAAATATGATAACTTCTAGTCCAAACACCTGCAGGTGCTGTTCTCTCCCTTTTTCTCTTTGTGTTAAGATGTTAAGCTAAGTAACCAACCAAGCAGAATGTGTTGTTTAAGTGTCCAATCGGGTCCTTTTGTATCGGAACTGGGTATAAAGGAAGTAGCACTTGTAGTAAAGGTAGATTTTCTGCAAAACCAACTTTGGAGTCAGTGTCTCTTGTTATTATAATGGCAACAGACAGCAAGATGAGAAAGAGCGCAGTAAACTTATGTTTAGACCAAAGTGAATACTGATAGCAGAGACACAAGCTGACAGTGAATACCTGGCACAGCAGAGACCAACTCTGGCTCTTTATTGGGAAGCTAACAATGCACATGGCCTTGTAATGTGGAGGTGGGAAGTACAGACTTCTGAGCAGCCCTTACCTGCCAACTGGCTTATACTCTGACATGACACCACCATATCCTTTCATCAAAGCCACCCACATCCACACAGGCAGCACTCTTTTTTTTACCTCAGGGAGCTGTTTATCCTAGAAGTAATGGAAAAAGCACAGGTTCAAATGCAGCCAGCTGACAGGGAGTGAAGAAAGCCTGCAGGCATCCCTCCACTGTAGGGCTCCACTGCCATTCCTTGTCCCGAGGCAAGGTAAGAAACCACCAGACATTTAGCTCTTGCTTACACGACAAACATATACATATGATAGTGGTAGCAGGTGTTAAGTCTTTCCTTTTGTTTTAAACACACATTTGTTCATAACTCCCAAGTGCCCCCAGTCAGGGAGCCACTTAAGTGTACACAAGGTATATAATCTCCTAAAAGAAGAAATCAGCCAAGTGTGCCACTGCCCTGCAGCATCACCCCAAAACAGCCAAGCATGCCATCAATCCAGTGCTGCCCCAAACAGGATGCTGTTCTGCAGCAGACCCTCCAACTGGATGCACTCCTCTCTTCCTATGACAGTGCTGGGGAAGTTAATAACCACCTCTCTCTTTACTATCCCATGCTTTGAAATCTTGCAGGGATCTACTCAATTCCTGATGTCTTCAACTGCCCTAGGAGAGGGAGGATTCACCAGGAAGATCATATGGGTGGTTCCTGCAAGGCAGCTAGCAGTATGAACAAGCAGAAGGACTTCTGTCCAATGACTGCACGACTATAAAGACTAGCAGCATGCTGCACGCTGACAGGCACGAGTAAGGCCCCAGAGCTTGGCCACCTCAGCCCTCACAGTCACACTGCTACAGGTGCTTTATCCAAGGCAGACAGAGGCTCACTAGAACACCACAGCAGCTGCTGCCCCACGCTCCACCATTCCCTTGCCATGCCAGGACAGTCAGCAAGCCAGGTGACCCAGCAGTGGTTTAGGAACTACCATCTGGTTTTGAGAGGCCTCAATAAATCGGTAGGAACACAGACATATGGAAACCTCTTTCAGCTCAAAATAGCATCTACCTGCTGGAAACACTATGGGGTAGATAGGGAAACTGACAAAATCTTCCACACTTCTCCCCACCAGCAGAGAGATGATCTGCCAGGCTAAGGTGTTCATTAGGTTATCATGTGCTGGTCTAAGCAAGCTGCACTGCACCACAGAACTGCCTGAACACTCAGGAACTCCACAGGACAAAAATGGTAACACAGCAGGGAGATAATTGTTAGTCAGCCCTCATCATACCCCCTTACAGGAATATAAGCCACAGCTCCATTTAGGTACATCTCCAAAAACAGCTGATCGTGACTGCAATACAAGTAACTACAACAGATGCAAATCAGAGACAGAGATAATTCATTAATTAAAAGTGCAATTAACTAAGAGTCACAGCTAACTGCAGCTCAAGAAGGTATTTGAATGAATGGTTATGTACTGTGCTCAGTGAAGACAATTTTCTACATGTTAGCCAAAGAGGAGCCCCACAGAGCAGCACCAAAACCTTTCCACCCACTGCATTCCGGGAGCTGCAGGGGAGCCTGCTCCGCGTCCGCACTGCCAGCTGGGAAAGGCGCGTGCAAAGCCAGGCACACCTCAACAGGTAAGGGGCTTTTCCTTACCTGAGCTGTATCTGCCACGCAAACAAAACATCCTGAATTGATCTGACGAACATCTCTTCAGGAAATCCTAAACTCCATGCACAAAAAGACAGCTTTAGCATGATTTCTTCAGGAGCTCTTCCACCCCCTTGCTTTTCAAACTAACATAACAACGCATCTTTGCGATTTAAGACAGGCATAAAATCTTTAAACTCTAACACGGCTTTAAAACCTAAACTAAATAAAATTCAATTCCATATAAGACAGATGTGCGTTCATATATATAAGCTATAAATACACACACAATGTCCAATATAAGACAGTGAAAATTACTTTTAAAGTACAATCAAACATACACTGTAAAAACACCTTTGCAAAGAAAACCCAAAATGAAATTATCCGACTAAGACTGGGATACAATCTTACAGAAAGGAAAGCTTCTGAGTTTTGCAAACCTTACAAAAAAAAAAAAAGATTTCTTGAAAAAGTAATTCTTGGAATTTCTTGTACTTTTGCTACAGGATTAGAATATGAAGAAACACAGGGAGTGAACAAAGATAAATCCTAGCAATATAAAAAGAGTGTTAATCTGTGTTAATTATGAAGCCAAATAAACTCCACTCTAATATTTACCTAGCTTTAAAAATAATTTACTCCAGTAAATAGTAAACTATTAGTATTACTACTAGTACAATTAATTTATATTAATAGTATAATGAGCTATTTAAATGTTTGGAAGGTACACTACTAAAACATTCAGTCACTTCCAACCCTGCTCTCAGCAAGGCTGTACACTGTGGTAGATTGACTGTGACTATTGTACTTCTGCTTTTTTTTTAATTTGCAAGCTGGTGAGGATCACTGAAGTGCCACAAAAATCATAAGAAGCCAGTACAAGTGAGAAAATATGGAACGTGTCATTTGCTGAAATCTCACATTTTGAAATAAGGCTTCTGCTACAAGACTAAACCAGTCTGAACAGTGGAAAAGCATCAGCCATGTGCTGTCTCTGAAGTTAAAACAGAAATAATTGAGGCAATCACAATCAAGAAACAGTAACACTGATTGTTTTGGTGGGTGTTCATTTGTTTGTTGTGGGTTTTTAAAATTAACTGGATATAAATAAGTGTACCCAATATGCCAAAAAGCTTTACACTAATATACAGAGGTAGAACAATATGAATGCAGTATGAAAATAAATTCAAATTTGGGAAAGGACCATCCAAACTAGAAAAAACAACTCTGCATTTCCTTAAAAACAGAGAACAGATGAATCACAGCTCTTTGAAAGCAGGTTGCTTGGCCCCGTGTTATCACAATCTCTTTGATTTTCAGGGTCAGAATTAATAGCTATTAATAAAAAGAAAGAAAAAACTGGAGTAGGGTACAAGGGCGGGGAGGAAACAGGGCAGCTGGATGCAGAGGATGCAGGGCTGCTGCGCCCAGGTGACAGCCTGAGATGCAGGTGGCAACTGGCTGGATCAAGGGAAGATCCTGGACAGACCTCCCCTCTTTTAGCACAAGCATAAAACCTTCTATGTAGGATTTAACTTTCAAGGTGAAAGGCAGCTCTACAGGAAAAAACTGTTTCACTGGACTGAAAATCACTTCTCAGGAAGGATTAATACTTGTTAGCCACGTGTAAGGGCTGACATGAAAAGCAGAGACTTACAAGGAAAGTGAGACAGGCCAGAAATACTTGTTTCCTCAACACAAGCTGTGCCATTATGGGAGACATGGAGGGGAACATTTTTATATGCTGCTTTTAACTCCATGCCCTGCATTTGTGGTCATTTCTCCACCCTGTCCACAACATCTGCTGAGACCCATGAGATTTCTGTGGAAATTGTGAGCTCCGAGGAAACAGGCCTTAACTATACCCAGAGAGCATCAGAAGACTACAGAATAAAGCAGCTCATATTGAACTTCTTTTTAAAGGGATTTTAAGTAATTCTTCCAAGAGGGCAAAGGGGAATATATATGCCAAAGCACCTTCCCAAGCTTTGTCTAAAGGAAGGAAATCACCCCATTCC
The DNA here is from genome assembly GCA_013397155.1 of Irena cyanogastra. Lineage (NCBI taxonomy): Eukaryota > Metazoa > Chordata > Aves > Passeriformes > Irenidae > Irena > Irena cyanogastra. The sequence goes on from VWZV01010479.1 coordinate 863,507, forward strand.
ACCAGTAGGCATCAGCCACCACGGGAGCCACCCCAGCAACACACACAGCTGTATCACACAACTGGCAGAGAAACCCTGCTCTGGGCCACGCCAAAGACCTGGGGACACAGTGAAATATGACATAGTCATGTGGTTCGTGGGTATCAAAAGGCAAAGCTTCTGTGCATCAGCAAGGTCACCATATAAACAAAAAGGGTAATGGGAGAGACTGCTGCAATAGTGTGGTTCAGGATACCCAGTACCTTCCTGACAAAACACTGTGTCCCATTTCACCTAAAAAAGGACTAGGAAAAACATCCATTCTTTTCCAAGTCCATGCTTTTTCAAAGCATTATTAAGAACAGACCAATGAGAACCCAACACTACAGAACAGAATCATTCAGGTTGGAAAAGACCTCTGACATTGTCAAGTCCAACCACAAATCTGCAGTGCGGAAATCTGGTACTGGGCACAAACTCTGCTCCTACAAACACTGCTTTTACAAACACCCTCGGCTCAGCAAGGTCCACCATTATAAGCAAACCACGAATCTGAGCAGGTATCCTACCTCCAGATCCAAAATAACAGACACATCAGTACTACAGAAACACTGCAGCACAAGCACACACTCCCAAGTTTTCTCAAAAGAGGGCTGTGATTAATATTTACATATTACAAACCTACAAAATTGCTTCAATTCAAACAAAGAAATTACCTTAATCCTTATGTAGTTTTTTAATGACTTTGACATTTTTTCTTGACTTCCTTTAACATGCAAATGCCCTATAGTAAAAAAAAAAAAGTAATTAATCAAGATAAACAAGTGTGCTTCTGAATAGGGAGCAAATGAGAAAGACTGCACTGAGACACTGTAAATGTTGGAGGCAGCATATGCTATGATGGATACATGCCAAACACTTCAATGTAATGTGTAATATCTTTCAGCAGCTTCGCCTACAGTCCTGCACACGTCTCCATCCTCAAAACTTAGGTGAATTTTAAAATACAGACATTTAAAACACTAAAAAAAACCAAAACAAAACAAAAAAACCCACTATCATCATGAGTCTCCCTGTTCAGAACTGACAATAAACTGATAAAAACAAGCAAGCAAATAGTTTCAGTCTTCACAGGACAAGTACCTTACCTGTTACTCTTGACTTCTCAGAAGTATTTTAAGAAATATTTTCCAGTGATTTCGCATTAAAAAAATCCTTAAAACTCAATCTTCTTTATTACTTGCTGGTGGCTGTTCACATTATTTTTTTACCCCAAAGTTTCACAGCACTGCTTCAAAAGATCTTAAATGCAAAACGAATTTTCTACAGATTCTCAACTTCTCCAGACTTGTGAGACTGAGAAAAAGCAGGGCGAGGGAGGGATGCAGCTACAATACCTGATTTGAATTCGTTTATTTTAAAATGTGATTTCTGAGCACTGCTAGAACGTTCAATAGTCACATGGATCACTGCTTTGCAGGGCTGTAGCACAGGAAAAAGGTAGTAACACTGCATTTAAGAGAGTATGTAGAGCTTGGCTTTAGGACTGAAAGCGCTGTTGAAGAAAGACAGGAGAGGTATAGCCTGAGGTTGCCTGCTTCCAGGTCTCATCCATGTGAGCCACAGAAGCACCACTGATGGAAAACACCAATTATTCACAGCACCAAAGAGACAGCAAACATGCTGCCACTGAAAGACTACTCAGCATAATTGCAGAAATGTTGTTAAAAGCCTTAATAGGCTTCTCCTAATGAAAGAGTAATTCTGCAAGTTACCAACCACGCACAACTAGCATGAGATTTTAGGCACTTCTGTGACCTGCAGCATCCAGCACTTAATCATACTTTGAGGCAGATTTTTAAGCATAAATTTCTCTTGCTCTGTAATACCCTACCAACACTGCATTCTTACACATTTGGCAGCCCAGTGCTACCAATGCCTCAGAGTGCTATGCAAGGACAATGTATGATCGTGCTCTTGCTTTTATGAGTGGTGACAGAGTGCCATTTCTTGTTCAGTAACCCATGCAGCTGTCTGCATTTTGTGCTACTCACTGCACAGAGCTGCTTTGCAGCCTTGCCTGAAACCCTCTTGCTTCCACAAGCAGATAAATCCCCATTACACTCATCTGGATATGAAAGCAACAAGCTCAGGCCTGAAAACTGGACCTGAAAAGCTCATAGTTCCACTTCTCAGCTATTTCTGATAATGATTCAAAGCAACATGAATTCACTATGGAGGAGATGGACTACCTCTAGTCCCACTCTAACCACCTTATAATTTAATTTTGCACAACATACTCTATGGAAAGTAGGAATGAATCAAAAAATCTATGGATGCAGAACCAGCTGCAGCAGCTACCCATGACACAAAATCTTGCCTTCACTGTCTGTCCTGTCTGCTAGCAGGTGAGGCCACCTTCACCACTGCATCCTTAAACCTGGGACACTCGATATGCATAGTCAGGCTGTCAGACACAGCTGGACACCTGCAGCTCTTGTGACTCACAAGTAAAACCCACAGCCAAAATTCTCCTGGGAGAAGGGGAAGAGCCTGGGTAAGATTACTTTTTCCCTTTTGCAAAGGTGGCTAAATAGTGACTTAATTAACTTCAGGCAGACAAGCTTAAAATAGTTGGATTGTGTTTTCCTAAAAAGGTACCAGTAATATCTGAATTTGAATTAATATTTCTCTTCCAAGAGTTTCAGTACTTAGAATGATTTCATTCAAGAATACAAAATACAAGGATTTTCATAACTTCAGTTTGGCCCTCTTCCCAGAGTACAAGTAGTCTAAAAATAAAGTCCTTATAAGATTTATCCCCAGTGCAGGGATTTTCTTCCTCTAATGGGGACTGTTCCTCCAGTTCTGAGCTGCTAAAATTCTGAAGTCTGTTAGCAGAATAAATTGTTTCTGAAGCTGATTCATTTGCCCTAAATAATTCACACCATCATCCTTCAGAAAGACTTTTTGACTTAATGAATGTAATCTGTCAGCTCCTAGAGAACTTCAGTACAAAAATTGCCCTTGGAATTAAGTTCTCTCGCTTTTTTTTTGACTCCTCTTTATTTAGTTGGTATCAAAAAATATTTCCCCCTACAGTTTCAGTTCCAAGTTTGAAAAGCCAGATTCACTGGTTTGTCAACAGAAGGCTCCACTTGGCAGTAACCAGTGCATCTCAATGGAAGTGCAGAGGATTCCACAGCACCTTGGGAACAAAGCACGCCCTGGAGGATGCACCAGCCTCCGGACAATTGCTGTTGATTTACAACAGGCTCTACACTAGGAACTGAAACCAGCATTCAATATTCATCCCATACAGTACAAATATATAAAAATGAAAGCTCACGTAATTCCCAGAGTGTACCACAGGCTTAACTCTGCAGCTCCTCTACTCAGAGAAGCAGCTCCAAGAGTTCACAGAGACATCCTGCCCAAAATACTAATCAGCAAAAGAGAGGCTACAGACTTGAATCTGACATTCTATTGACTTAGCTGTCCATCCAGAACCATCACGACTGCAACAGGAAGAACAAATGCCAAGGTTTCCATCAATGGGAACAGCACTAGAGCCATCAGTGATGTAGTTCAAGGCACTGTACAGCACAAACTTCACTGAATGAAGCATTTTTATGCAGAGGGAGCAAGGAGCAGTTCTAAATAATGCCATGCAGTGTAACGTGTTCTCATAGTGTGAAATGCCGAACTTAAAAAACCCAAACTATTGCATTTGTACAGGCCTCTCAAGTGATCAATATTTTACTTACCAGAATGCAGAAAGTAATTCCCCCATTGCTCACACTGATGGTATGCCTCACACTGTGCAATTTCATTTTCATGATGAGGAAATGCAAGGTCTATTCCACCAGTATGGATGTCCAGTTGCTTTCCAAACACTGCACTGTAAGAATATTTTCCTGATCAGTAAGTAGAACACCACAAAAGCATTTACATTTCTTTCGTAAAAAGAAATGCAGATAAAAATAAGATGAAACAACATAAATTTAAGTGTACAATTTAGTAACTGCAGTTTTAAAACAAGACTTGACACGTATCTTGGATACCAAAACTACAGCAGAACTTGCATGGACAGGACTTGTATCTGTTCACAATCACTTTTCCTTACTAGAAGCAATTATTTTTCTGCCTCAGTTTAAAGGATGGCAAGCAGTATGTCTCCTTTCCTTGTTCTGCTACAGTTTTCAGTATCAGACATGTGCCTTTGTGTGCAAACCTAACAACTTGTTTCTATAAATTTGGTGTTACTCTTCCTTATCTTGTACCTTTTTTGTAAGAATTCAGACAATAGTGTGTGCAGTTAGGTCAAGGTGGGGAGGTTAGCAATTTTATTTCGCCTATCTGTTAAACAAAGGTTGCACTTACAGACTCACAGAGATTTGAGTCGAGCTTAACTGCTCAGAAACCAGGAGTGCTCAAGCAGGGAACGATGCAAGACCTACAGACAAACACAAGCCTCCTGTATGTCACTTTAACAAGGTGCCCCTGGTAGCTGGCTAAACATTAATACTTTGGTCCCTTTTTGAGACAAAACACCCTGCTAACACTGTGCCACATGATGGCTTTGCAGAAGCTGTTGGGGCACAGGAGGAAAAGATAAGGAGGAGAAGAGAGGAGGGAAGAAATCGTGGCTGTAACTATCTCCCAAGTTCATCCTTCTCTGCTCCTGCAGCTTCAAAACCAGCTAAATCACTAATGTTCCCAGGACCGATCCTCACCTTCCCTTGTGCCACCAAGGAGCACTTGCTGTTTCCTCCAACAAAACCATTAAGAGCTGGAGAGAGGTGACAGATGAATCTGCCAAATGCAGAGGGACAGCAGGAGCCACCCACTCACCACAAGGGAAAATGCATAGAGAAGATTAGACCTGAAGGGGTCAAAGCAGAGGATCCCTTCCTTCAGGGCTGCTCTAGAGACCAGAGACTCCTCATTCACAGACTTATCAGAATTAATTCACCTAACATAGTTAAAGTGCTTTGAGATACTTGGCAAAACAGACAGCTAAGTAACTATTGCTTAAAAATGGGCCTCCAGCAGCTGACTGGAACAGCAAGTTGTTTTAGGTCACTTACCAAAGTATGCTCTCCATTTTTCACAGTCCAAGATTACCACAATCATGCTCTCCATGGGTCAGCTTTTATTTATATGGCAGGATCCTCATCCAGCCTCAGTAAAATACACTTTTACAGAAAGAAATGCAGACTATAAACAGCACTGCATTAGCAGACAGGCCATGTCATAACTGGCACTTCTTATCTGTGCACTTCTGTCAGAGGCTGCACATCAAACACAGCATGATTTTGTGCACTTTAAGAGCTGCCTCGCTATGCTGAAACTATTTACAGACAGAAAATCACTCTTATACACACTTTTCACAAGCAGGTAGAAATTACTAACAATCCCAGGTGCACCAGAAAAGCATATGAAAGAGAAACCTACAGCAGCTGGTTCCACCTCCTTTCAGCTTTAGCTGGAAATTTAAGCTAAACAAGGTCAGATCTAAACTATTTCTTATTAGCTTCCAAAAAAAGATCTGAGACTAATGCAAAACTAAATACACTATCGATCTTCCAGGAGAGAAGACTTTTTCTCCTGTGGTGAAAATAAAACTTTCAATTAAGAGCAAATTACATCAAACCAACTGCAAGCAAAACACGACTCAGCAAGAACGATGAATAACACTTAGATTATTAGCATGAACATCCACAGCTGCTCTTAAGATAAGGCCAGCAAGATCTCATAGATCAAGGGTGTCCACACCCTGTCCTCCTGACACCTACATCCTGAACTAGGTCTGATGGACACTGCTAGAAGTGGAAGGGAAGCGAATGAAAGAGGTACTGTAACTTTCACCCCACCTTTGGTTACTCAGCTCAAGTTAAAAGACTGCTAATCAACATGTGATCCCGTGTGCTGTATTTTAAGCACCAAGTCTAACTGAAGAGAAGGTGCCAAAACATAGAGATAGCTGTGACAGTAAGGTGAAGCAGAGTTTATCTGGGCCACATGTGACATCTCAAGTTGCATAAAACGCTCACATTAACAACAGTGCTACCTACTGATCAGAAAACACTTCCAATACTGCTGCTACCATCATACTGTGACTGAAAACAAAAAATAGCATTAGATTTATCAAATTCCAAGAAATCTGACCTTGATATCGTGGAACATTCAATGTGCCATCCAGGTCTTCCTTTTCCCCAGGGAGAATTCCAAGATAGCTCTTGAGGCTTGGCAGCCTTCCACAGGGCAAAATCTTTACCATGTCGTTTATCAGAATCAACTGGCAAGAATAAGTGATTTGTTAATAGGATATGTCTCAAAGAAAAAAATGACCAAATGAAAGCAAGAGGAAATGTGTGTTTAGTGAACTACTCTGATTTTAATCCCCTTCAATCAACTTCTTTTCACTACAACTTCCCTCTCTTCCCCCTCACATAGGAGAAAACTGAAATATTGGAATATTGAAATACATTTTGACAAGCTACAAAGACGGATTCAAGATTCCTTAATATACCCTATCCTATCAATCCTTTTATCCTTCCCTGGTTTGCCTGATTTTTCATTAATTTAGTTACATATCAGTCAGTTTCCCCAGGACAAACTGACTGCACTGCAGCAGAAAAGGTAATAAAACCAAACCAAAACACACAAGCAAACAAACATAAACCCTACAATTTTTTCTCTGGGACACAATTACTTTGTGTTTTAGATTTTATAAAACAAAGTGCACAGAGGTAAGAACCAAAACTATTCTTGGACAGTAGCAAATTTTCAGTACCGTTTTCACCAGTGAGTTCTCTACAAAGGTTTCCTCAGAACTATATTTGTTCCTTCCTTCACTACATTGCCAAGGATGCAGTCCTTTTCGTCACAATGGATTGTTCATCTCTGCTGACTCCTAACCTCCAGTCAAATGCACAGCACACCCTGGCAGGAGCCACGGAACAGGGCTCTGGACTCTGGACTTTCTTTCTGACAAATACATGACCTCACTTTTAGAATCATACAACTCAAAATTCCTAAGAACTAAAGATACAGAAATATAACCCCAGTTTTATCCACTGAATCTTCACCTGGGCTCTTTCACTAGATTGCCAAGTTCTGACAGACCAGCATCTGCTAACTCCAACCTTCTTCTGAGTATACTGCTACAAAAGAGCACTCCTCAACTTCTCAATTGTAAGCAAAACAAGTGTCAAAATCTTTAAACGTAAGAACACACTTAGTTGTGACTAGAAGGGAAACAAGGTAAAACATGTAATCAGTCACAGCTGAGGCTGGAAGGCACATCTGGGGACAGTCTAATCCAACTCCCTGCCCAGAGCAGGCACAGCTACGGCAGGCTGCCCAGGATGGTGTCCAGTCAGGCTTTGATTATCACCAAGGATGGAGATTCCACAGCCTCCCTGAGCAACATGGTTTGTGTTAGCCATCCTCAGGGTAAAGAGGATTTTTCTTGGCTTTAAATGGAATTTCCCGTGTTTCAAGTTGTGATCAGTGCCTCTTGTCCCATCACCAAGCACCACAGAAAAAAGCCTGGCTCCATCTGCTCTACTCCACCAGTATGAGTAAATATGGGTAGGATTCCCCTGAGCCTTCTCTCCTCCAGGCTGAGCGGTCCAAGCTCTGTCTGCTTTTCCTCTATGAAAGATGCTCCAGTACCTCCATCACTATTGTGGCCTTTTGCTAGCCTTTCTCCACTGTGTCCATTCCCCTGCTTTTCTGAGGAGCCCAGCACCAGACCTGCACTCCAGGCATGCCTCACCAGTGCTGAGCAGAGAAGGATCACCTCCACTGAGCTGCTGGCAATGCTCTTCCCTGGGCAGCCCAGGAGGCTCCTGGCTCTCTGCAGTCAGTAATTACCTCTAAATAACTGTTGACAAGAAGCATTCCCTCTGTAAGCTGTAATGCTGAAACAACTCCAGAGCAGAACTCTGAGAAGTTCTGGCTGCACCTGAGCATCAGCCTCCAAGGCATTTTCAGTAATTACAAACAGATTTATTTTTTTTTTTAATTATGAAATACTGAACTTTAGTTTGCAAAAGGATGCAGGAGACCTGAATCAAATTCTCTGATGCACAGACCTGATCGGATTGTTACTACAGAGAGGTTCAGCAATCCTGCAAAGCAGAACTGCAGCAAAATCCCCACAGCCCAGGGTACAGGCCTGCTCTAGCACAGCCTATGAAGAGACTGCTCACCCTCACACAAAGAGGCTGCTTAGCCCAGTGACAGGTAATGAAAGAGCAATTCATCCAGTTAACTTCAGAGCAGTGCAACTGCCCCAACAAGAACATGGTAGGTTTCCTTGTGTTTGCCCTTGAGAACCTCACTGCTGGCTACTGCAACAGCAAGAACACCACCTCACTGTGAAGTTTCTATGCACCACTGCCAGGTATTTAATTAAAATTGCTTAAGAATCCTAATTGGTTTAAGGTATCAGAACAAAGGTATAGAGGAAGGACGAAAAAAAGAAGAAAAACAAAGTTTCCTCCTGCACTGGCAACAGTGAGTGCCTCAAAAATAACTAGGAAAGCACTGTAATCCTAATTAACCAGAAACTTAGCTATAACAATGGGTTAGAAAACTCTTTCAGACTGTTGAATGAAAGTTTGCAGACAGATGCAAAACGCATTCAAACAATGCTTGAATTAACACAAACAAGCTTGTGCCACGAACTTACCTGCTTCATCTTGGGTATCAGGGTTAATAGCAGTTAACACTCCATATCTTTTTCCCCAGGATTTAACATCAAAATAAACATTGCCTAATACAAAAGAAATGTTTAGTTGTATAGCAAAGATGGGGCACATTGATGAGAACTTGATAACATTTCCCCAAAAGCAAAACAAACTGCTCTTCCACTCCCATTTGAAATTCTGATTAAGAAATTCAGAAATATTGCAGAAGTAGTAGCAGATGTTTCTATGTTATCCAGCTTTTCAGTAACCTCTGTGCACATACTCATTCTGCCCATAGTGTAACTTTGAATTCTGGATATCTCCCAGGTTCTGCCTTGCTCATGCACAATCAGCAATCCCCTCCCCTACTGCAGCTCAAACTACACCTAGTCCAGTTACAATGCACTTGAATTCTCCAACAACCACCAGCTCTGCTAAAAGAGAAAACCACACATTTTGCTTTGCAGACACATCTTTTACAGCACATAGGAGATACACAGCTTCTCTTCAGAGGTTCCCCCAGCTTTCTTGTAGAAACCAGGCCAGGATTTCCCCAAGGAGTTTAGACAGCAGTTTACTACAGTAAACAATTATATTAAAAAATGAGCTACATTTAACTTAGAAATGGAGTAATAGTTGTTCTGCCCATTCATGTCATCACAAACAATTCACTCGCACCCTGTTAAGCAACAGAAGGAAAGCCTGGCACAAGGTATCTCATCTGATTCCAAAACAGGAATACTAAGAGTAGTGACTTCCTATACATGTGCTGAACAAGGAGTTACTTTGCTCAAAATCTTACCTTGCGAAGTTGCATAAGCTTGTCCACTGGAAATTATTGTTTTTATAAAGGAAATTATTTGAGGAATATTGTCAGTCACCCTCATATATACTGTAGGAGGAAGGACCTTAAAGAAAGAGTAACATCTCATTAACACACTGCTGATGCGTTCCTTCACTCTAAGAAACAAACTAAAAAGAACATTCTCCTCAATTTTATCTTTAAAAAAATGTTTCATGTATCGTAAAAAATTCATAAGCAGTATTTAAGATAATACACACAGAGAAAAAATATTTTAGGGGTGGCAAAAAACACCCTGATTTTTCCCAGCGGCTCACTCCCTGCTTCTGACAGGGACTCAAGAAGCAAAGTCGCCTGAAATCAATGAAAGAAGATTTTGTGTTTCCTGTACTTTCAATCAGGCTGTTTCTGCTTTATAGTAAATACGCAATATCTGTGAATCAAGGATCTACTGAACACGGAAAAAACCTGTTCCTAAAGAAATTTAACTTCTTCATTCTAAAGCTCAGGTTGTTTCTCCCCACATTTCCTTACTCTAACCGTGTGCAATATCATTCTAGAAGAATGAAAAAGTACATCAGCACTCAGTTTCCAAGCAACAAATTTATTTTTTCAGATCAAACTCTCAAAACCAGATTCTTTACCAGAATAATTGCTTAAAAAATACTCTTAAATTTAGAATCTTGAGTATTTGTACCTTTAAGGCAGCCATATCTTCTTTAAAGTCTGCTTCATAAATACGAGCAAGAGCTACTGGCGATATATTCATCTGAAAAAAAGAGAAGCAGGTTAGCAAATCGTAAGTCAGAGTAACGATACAAAATATGGCAATCGTTTTTTCAGACAGCTAATAGCTAATTGGAAGACTAAGAGAGCCCCCAAGGTAAAGAGTCAGAAAGGCTGATTAATCTAACATTGACAGGGAGAAGATGTAAGTTATAAATAACTTAGAAGTAGTGTCTCAATTTCCAAAATATTAATATATCTCTTTTAAGAGAAAGCAACCAAAGACTAAAATAATAAACTCCTTCTCTCTCTTATTGTTTTCCTCTTGAGAGGGTCTTTCATTTCCAGTGACAAAATATGCTACCATAGACAGGACATAAAAACCGTTCAACTTACTAACAGGAAACACCGATACCACCTACGTGTCAGAAAGACAGATCAGAGACTTGCAGGATGAGACAAGATATTAATTTTCAGTGATTAAGAAAAATAAGCTATTTCAGCAGATCATGGGTACTCATAGATCTCAATATTGAAAGTCACTTCCATGCTTTGCCAAGGCTGGCATTTCTCAAGCACCTGCTCTACGTTTTTCATTCATGGGACATGAACAGGCACCCCTTGCAGAGGGGAGGAGAAAATGCAACCCAAAAGGAAAGGTACTTGCACATGGTAAGGTACTTGTTCTCAAATATTCAGAATAGGCCAGGGATTGAAAGATGCATGACAGCAAAACCTGCCCTAGCAAGCAACAGCATGGTATCAAAGTGTTTCAAATGCATGATTTTACATCTTCTCTGACAATAAACCGGGGAGAAGACAACATACTGTCAGTCTCTCCACCTTGCAGGTAACTGAATCATTAACGACACAAATCCCATTTCATCACTTCCAATTTATTACTGGAGCATGTTTATGGGTTCTGATTTTGAGAGAGCAGGTGGGTACCACTGTTTGTACAAACTCCTGGACAAAGCAGGAGTTCTGGTGAAGACAGTCCAGATGTTCATGCAGCAATGAAATGAGGACAATGCTCAGCACCAAAAAACAAAGACATGCTTCTGCCTACAGACCAGTGACTGGATTCATCTCCCTAGACAGCTCAGCAGCTGCTTTGATCAAGAAAGAAACAAAGGTGCCTACAGAAAGAAGATGGGGAATTTCCTCCCATCCAGATGGATGTTCAACACACAAAGAGACTAATCTCTCTCTCAAAGGACTACTGATGGCATGCAGCCCGTTCATCATAAACTAGTACCCAACTCTCAGGTTTCCCACAGAAGAACTCCACCAGGGGATGAAGAACAAGCTTTGGCATGTTGATTCTACCACTGTAATGCTTCAGGCGCACAGGTTCCAACAACAAAAGCAGGCTACTGAGGTGGAGGCCTTGGCCATTCAAACAAAATTGCAAACATTTCAAAAAGTCACAAAAAAAACCAGCCAAGAAAAGATGACCTCATAGAACCAAAAGTAAAGCAACACATCTTTCAAGAACATGTCATTTCCCTCTCCTCAAACATAAAATCTCTTAGATGCTCTGACAATAAGGAAAAATTTTAAAATGCAAATATGGATTTAAAATGCCTGAATTTTGGAGGGGGGGTAGTTTGTTTTAGAATTGTTTACTGCCTTAGAAAACTGCAAGTAAATGGACTAAGGGAACAGACGTATTTCTACATGAGTGGTCTGCCAGTATTCATCTGAATGCAGGGGCCTATATTTAACAGTGAAAGTAACTGTTTACTTAAAGATAAGTAAAAAGCACAGCTGTCAAATTCTCTGGCTCCAAGACACTATCTTAAAGCTTGCAACTGCAATTCAATCTAACACAATCACTTATGATCCCAAAGACACGAGTTATAGATTCTAAAATCAAATTAAACAAAAAGACTCAAATGCAGAATAAAAACACAGATTACACTCTCAGTGCTTCAGGGTTCAAAAAGTGTTTTTAAAACCATTAAAAAAGAAAGAATTGCAATAATCATTCACCAAGCTCATCTGGTAAAAAAGGTCAGATTAAAACTCAGCTGAGAACCAGTTACAGCGCCAGTCTTATAAAGACTTACCCCCATACACAACGTTAACTTTCCCGTGGGTGACAAACTCAGCCAGGCCTGAGGAAGCTTTCCAAGGTGCTGACATTGCAGCTAGATGGTGCTCGGCACCTTCCAGAAACTGCCCTCCGCCTCCCGTGGCAGTGCTCTATGTACCGCCTTTCCTGAGCATGGCACACAACACTTCTCCAGGACTCACTCAGAACCCTTCCGGCTGCTAAGTTTTGGGATAATTTCACTGTGCTGAGGATTCACGCAGGGCTTTTGTTCCCTCCTAGCCTCTCAGGCAGGGGGAGAGGGCAGGAGAATCCCAGCTGTGGGTGCTGTAAGGTAGCTCCCTCTCTGCCAAGCCCCATCACACAGCTCTATATACATTTACCCCCACACAGCTCTCAACACTCAGCCCTCCTCACTCCCACATCTATTACAGACATACTAGGAGACCAGAAATCTCAACATTTATTATCTACTAATTAAAACAAGTCTAACTCAACAAAAGAACCCCAAAACCCAGGTTAATTTTCCTATATAAGCACTTTAGAAAATACCAAAAGGTTAGTCAAAGACTGCAGCAAACACCTACCTCATTGGCTCTTTTTATTATCTTGTCATCTATGTCTGTGATCCCCATCACCATGATAACTTCAATTCCAAAAAACCTTGTCATTATCCTTCGAATTATATCAAACCTAACATAGGAGCTGGAAGAGAAAGAAACACAAGCTTTTGAACATGCAGTAGTAAGAATAAACTTAAATAAAAATAACCAACAGCCACAGGGACAATCACTTGCAATGAAAAGATCTTCAGTGCATAAGGTGTTTTTCCAAAACCAGTTGCTACCTGCACGAAAGTCAAATTTCTCTTGAACTGGCCTACCCTCTTCTGGCATTAGTGACACATTACATCAGATTTTCTGAGTGCTTTCTTTTGTTGCATCTCTTTATTCAAAGGGCATCACAAGCTACATGAGCTGGGAGACTCTTTCAAAGCCAACAAGACAAAATAAGACACAGAGATCAGATGTTCTTGAAATACATTCCTTGGGCTTAGTATATCCTAAAAGGTTTTCAAAAGTCATGCAGCAGAAGAACAGGGCGAAACAAAGCAGGATTCAAATTAACTTTTCTCAGGGTTGAGTAACAACAGATACCAGCCATCGATAAAGTATTTCATTCACACACCACCACAGATCTTTTCTGATAGCAAAGAGTAGATGCTCTATAGCTTATTTTGTTTTATTTACACTTGAGAATTAAAGTTATTCTGAAAATTATTCAGGGCTTTTGTCACAAAGCCAACTATTTAATGCTGATAAATTGATGGATATACAAGCTGTATAGGGCTGTTGCAGCTCCTTCCGCTTACAGACTCTCCATTTGTAATTCTCAAAACACACTTTGACTGAGTTAAACCAAGTTACTAGGTGGGATACTAGAAGGTGACTAAAAACTCTGTAACTGCCCTGCAAGATTATGAGAATCCTCAGCCTTTCTGGGCTCTGTTTTCTCCAAAGCCCGCAAGGAGGTTCACAGAACTACAGGTTCCCATTTCACTCACAGCATCACACAAACTGCAACTCCCATGGCCGTCAGAACAAAGAAGTGTAAGCAACTACAAAAATGGATTTGCACCCTCCCTGCAGGTGCCAGGTAGCACTAAGGTACTGATTTATGAATGCATAATATCTTGATGAAGAAAAATACTTTCAGTTGTTGTTTGTGCCGTGCCCATGCTGAAAAATGACTTTTTGAAAGCCTTGCTGCCAGGAGATAGCTTCTAATGAATAGCAGCTCACTGGGAGTAAGGTTCATCTAATGTGGTGACACGATTCCATAAGAATATTAAATTGGCCTTTGGATCCTGTTCAGAGAAACAACACCAGCATCAAAAGCTTGATATTAGATTTAACAGTCCTGCAGTCACTGTTCCCAGAGCAGGCACAAATTTCACACTGTTCTCTCTCATCTTCCAACTCAATTAATGGAAGAAACTCTGCAAGAACAAGAGCAGATTTCCTGATACCACAGGGTCTCTACCACTCCAGGACTGATAAAAAAAAAAGCCAAAACAAACAGTCAAGATCAGGGGGCGGCAGTGCACACGCAGGAGAAATCTCTCGTGCTTGGTTTTACTCTTACTTCAAAGCATTCAGCCAGGAACCTGGATGCCAACCAGGCTGCAGGTCAAACCAGCACAGTCAAGGTCAGACCCAGAACTGGGGAAAAAAATTGTATTATTTGCCTGTCTTACTTTTTTCTCTATATGGAATGAGTGTTGGATGTCATATGGAGGCAGACAGAGCATCTGTTTTTAAGACTGGAAGCACAACATACTAGAGAATGTTAAATTATTCAGAGAAACAAGAACTCTTTGTGGAATGGAAAGAGAACAGGAGAAAAATAATGCCATTATTTCCAAATTCTCCTCAAGGATCTCAAACTCATTTCCATGATCCATTTCTACTTTATTACCTGCTTCATTTGTTGTGTTTCACACAAATCAAATGTAAGACAGAGGGGGAAAAAGGGAATTCTAGTGAGAAAAGAACATGTGGTAGGAGTACAACAAAATGATGGTACTTAACAAGCAGAGCAGCAGAGTAGCAACAGCCACCACTCCATTTGACTTTATGCTATTTCCTAGTGCCTCTCCTGGCCCCCAACATCAGCATATGTTTCAGCTGTTCTATGGTTGGACCTAGCTACTGGGAAAAAAAAACACATTTAAAAAATAAATAAATAAATAGAACCAAAAGTGCTCCACCACCCTGAACAAATCAGCTGAGCAACAGGATGGCAACATTGACATGTGTAAGACCAGAGATACTGGAAAGGAACAGCCGACTCCTCCCAAGCTGGAGGGTTTCACTGATGAGAAAAGAGAGCAAAAGGTCTTCGTGCAGACACCTTGTCATGCAACAGGAACAACAGGAAGGTGCTTAAAAATATGCTAAAAGAGACAATTATACCTGGTCTATTTGCATGATACACCAAAGGCAATATTCAGCACTAACCATTCTTTCTTAAATCAGCACATGAAGAGGTCAGACCCGGGTGACGGGTGATGAAGATGTACAGCAAACCTCCACAATGGGAAAGCTTGAAATTGCTAGTTTAGACATGGGTAAGAAAAGACGGGTAAAAAAACAGGCAAGTGTAAGCAAGGCCTTTCTACTCCCTCTTTTAATCAAGAAAGCCTGATGGCAAGAGAACCACTGAAAAAAACAGACATTTAAAAGCCACAGAGAGCTGCAAGACCAAAAGGGGAAATTCTCCACCTCTACAAAACATTGTGGTCTAGATCAACTATACCCCTTAGGACAGAAGCACCTCTGGAATTCCCTTCCCTATTACACCGTGTCAGGGAAGACAGGCCCTACCACACTAGAGAACTGAGGGATAAAGGCAAGAAACTTACAACCATCTTTTCTACACAGGTACTTTCAAGTGATGATTTTAACTCATAATTATTCCAAGATAAACTGTAATGGAGCCTGTATCACAAAGAGCTGTAGATTTAAATACACAAATTACTATGACTTTCAAATAAAAAAAGTTCCTCTGAAGATACTAAGTACAAACAAAAAGTCCTAGATACCGTGTTCTTGATTTTTAGGTCACCAGTAAAAAGCTAGGTCAGTTTTCTGCTGAAACATGACAAAAGCAAGGAGGAAAAAGACACCACTACATACAACAGTACAGTAGCATTAACATTAGCACTAACAACAGTACGTTCACGTAACTGGTATTTTAAGTCTTCCTTTTTACAGAACAAAGCAGCAGTTGTGCAGTTACTGTGATGGCTCAGTTCAACATGAGCAAGATTCAACACAAGTTTCTGAATGAAGCTGAGACAGAATGAGAAGCTGTGAAATCCCTCACATTGAACGGGAATTATTCAGTTACTGAAACATACAATATCGGATCTTCATACAGATGGCAATTATCTGATAAACCCCTGCTCTTCCAAAGAGTCCAACACAACTTGCTTTTTAAGAATGCAGAGACAGAACCTTAAGAGCAGCTGGAGCTGCTGCAACTCCCCTCAATTTCACAGAACAGCAGACACTCTGCATGTCTACTCATCAAGTGTGCTGTTTTGAAACACGTGCCAGTAACCTCCCCTGGTGTACTTAAAGTACTTTTTTGAAGTTACTTACAACAAAGCTAGCTTATTGTTCTAACAATCCTAAAGAACTACAGAGAAAATACTGCGCTGTTCTGGATTGTTTTTTTATTTTTAAACATAGTAAGCCACTGCAGTGTTACTCTACAAAAACGTCTTTAAGCTACCTGGACTTTCTGCGATTTAAGATCCAATGTGTTCATCTAGAAACCTTGAAAGTACCTTTCTATTAGCCAACCCTGCATGGCTTTTCCTTGGTGCCAACACAATGTCCAAACTAAACCTGAGGTGAAACTATCTTTTCACACAGCTGAGAAGCTCTGCTCCAGGATCACGATTCCTCCACATGAGAGGTCACATTATGCTGGTATGATTTGAAACAACGCACCCTACCCAACCAAACTGCACACATTCCTAACACTTCTTCCAAGACACAGACACGGACTGTCTCTGCCTCAGCCAGGCAGCAGAACCAACAGCCCCTTTACAGACTACCCCAGCCCAAGAGAAAAAAATACATAACAAACAGACTTTTGCCCTTTGCACAGCACAGGAGGCAAAGGGCTGGGCCTCATGTCACCAGTCACAGCTCTGTCACCCGGACACACACTGCAGCCTGGGGATGTCCAGCACTGTATATCTGCCTGGATGCCCCCACGCTGCTATCCATGACTCACCAGGCGTGCCCCAGGTGTGCATGGTCGTACACCGTTGGCCCACAGCTGTACCTGCAGAGAGAGGAGGCAAAGAGAATCACAGAATTGTTAAGGTTGGCAGATCACCCAGTCCAAATGCCTGTCAAGGTAAGGTCACCTACAGCAGGTGACACAGGAATGTGTCCAGGTGGGTTTTGAATGTCTTCAGAGAGGGAGTCTCCACGAGCCACCTGGGCAGCCTGTTCAGCACTCTGCCAGTCTCAGTAAAGAAGTTCTTTCCCATGTTGAAGTGAAACTGCTTGTGTTCTAGTTTATGGCCAAGACTCCTCATCCTGCCGCTGGGAAATGCCAAAAGGCACCATCCTCTTGACACCCATCTTCGAGATATTTATATGTATTGATGACATCCCCTCTCAGCCTTCTCTCCTCTGGACTAAACAGGCCCAGATCCTGCAGTCTCTCCTCGCAACAGAAATGCTTCAGTCCCCTAATCACCTTTGTGACCCTTCGTTAGACCCTCTCCAGTAGCTTCATGTCTTTCGTGTACTGGAGGCAAGAACTGGACACAGGAGCTGTTTCCGGACACAAACCGCTTCTGTAACCCC